>JAVQJD010025511.1:0-17233 GCA_036023655.1 Nannoperca australis | reverse complement strand
CATCACCTCGAGCTGAACCTCGCTAAGACGGAACTCCTCGTCCCTGCTTCTCCATCCATCTCCCATGAGCTCTCCTTCACCCTGGACTCCACGACGGTCGTTCCATCTCCCTCGGCCAGGAACCAGGTCACCATCGACAACAAACTCACCCTCACCAACCACATTGCAGTCTCCCGATCGTGTAGATTCACTCTCTACAACATTTGGAAGATTAGGAGATACCTGTTGGAGCACCTGACCCAACTCCTGGTCCAGGCACTTGTGCTCTGCAAGCTGGGCTACTGCAACTCGCTCCTGGCCGGTCTCCCAGCCTGTGCAAGCTGTCCCTCCCAGAAGATCCAGAATGCAGCAGCATGTCTGATCTTCAACGTACCGAGGTACACCCACGACACCCCTCTCTTCATCTCTCTTCACTGGCTACCCATCGCTGCTCGTATCAAATTCAAGACCCTGGTACTAGCCTTCCAAGTGGTTAACAGGACAGCACCAATCTACATCCAGACCAACCTTGCCTAAATGAAATGTACTAGAGCACTGTGCTCTCAGAATTCTTTGTAGTTCCTAGAGTCTCTAAAAGTAGAATGGGAGCCAGAGCTTTCAGCTATCAAGCACCTCTTATGTGGATCCAGCGTCCAGTTTGTTTACGGGAGGCAGACACCCATCTCACATTCAAGAGTAGGCTTAAGACTCCTCTTTGATAAAGCTTATAGTAGGGCTGACTCAGGAGACTCCTGAGCCCCCCCTTAGTTATGCTGCTGCAGGCATAGACTGCTGGGAGACTTCCTAGGATGCACTGAGCTCCTCTCTCTCCCCTCCCTCTCCATTTGTACACACTCACATCCCATTAATGTTTGTTACTAATTCACCTTCTTCCTCTAGCTGTGTGCTTCTCTCATCCCTCTCTCTTTCTCCTTCTAAAGATTTCTGCAGGTATTTCTGCCTTCGGCACTGTAGAGTCTGGATCTGTGGGTGCACCTGCTGCCCCTGTGCATTAATTTGATTAATATTAACATTAATACCACATATTTTACTTTACATCTCTATGTAGAACTGATAGAACATACTGTACTACTGTATGTTGTTCTTCCTCCTGCTCTCTCTCCTGTTCACCCCACCTTGAGCTAGATGATGCCCACCAGAGCCTGGTCCTGGTTCTGGTTCTGCTGGAGGTTTCTACCATTTAAAGGGAGTGTTTCCTTGTCCCTGTCTCCTGGTGCTGCTCGTGGTGGAACTGTTGTCTTTGTAAATATAAGAGTTGCTCTATACGAACAAGTGTTGTGCGCCAAGAGAACTCTGTTAAGATATGGTGCTATATAGGGTTAGGGTTAGATCAATAATCTAATAAAAGATCAATGCATTCAGGATCTATTGTGAATGAGGATCCACTGTGGATCAGGATCTAGTGTGGATCAGGATCTGTGGTACCGTGGGGGATCCTGTAGACGGTTTCTCCAGGTTTTCTCAGGCTGCGCAGGATGGAGTCGCTGTGGATGTTGATGATCATACCAACGGCGAACAGAAGACAACCTGCATCATATACAAACAGGAAGTAACTAGAACAAAGTTTTAAAATAAAACATGGAGGTTTCACTCAGTGGAAACAACACAGAGCTGCAACAACATGAAACACGATGAATATGAGCAAGCTGATAATAATAAACTGAAAGAGACCTTACATGCATCTCAGTCTGGTGCATGTGTGATTTTATTTTATTTAATTTTACAGAATTCTTTATTTAATGTTTTTTCTGCAGCTGCTGTGGCACCTTTTCAACAGCAGGTGGCAGCGCAACGCCTCCCTGCCTCCTCATGAATCTCCTGTATTCAGGTTAGTCCAGCTGATCTTTTCACCCACACTGTTGTTGTGAGAGTCGAATGGGAGGAGGCTAACACGTCTGCACAGAAAGCATTAGTCACGTTTAAGTCGGACGTACTTGGTAAAGTTTGGTAAATATGAGTCATTGCACGGTGCATTTAAAGCCTCATCTTAACACACACACACACACTCTATTACAAGCATCTGGTTCACAAATGAACATTAACAAAACACTCCATTCAGCCTGTGAAACATCTCAAGTCACTAGGTTCAACCAGGAACGACACTATTCTCCCACAATGCAGTGCATTTGTAACCCAGCTATGGGTGGTCAAATGAAACATGGGAAAGAGGATGAACTGGAAGAACTCTGCTGATCCTTTGACTTTTCATCTCACGCAAAACTTAACTGGTGAACCTGCTAAACATCTGCACGTTATGAAAATGCAGAATTTCCATATTTTAGACAAATTAAAGGCAAGAACACATGTTTTGGAGGGTTAACAAACCCTCAAACCATCAAAAGGAAACTTGGTGAACTGGTGGATGTTGTTCTGACCCACCTGCAGCCATGCGAGCCTCCGTCAGCCAGGTGTCTCCAAAGTGGGCACAGTGCAGCAGGTGGTGCCCCTGCAGGAAGCCGTTGAGCGAGCAGAAGATGGCAGCGTAGAGGACGATGGGCAGCGGGACGGGCTGTCCTCTGGTCAGGAAGGCGTAGATGAAACTCCTAAACAACAGATGGTGATTTGTGTTTTAGTGGTTCTGTTCCCCCAAAGCTTTCAAAATAAAAGTCCCAGGCTGCTAAATACTACATTCTAGTGATGGGTCGTTCGCGAACGATTCGTTCTATTTGAATGAATTTGAAGTGAACGAAACGAACTGATTCCTCCGGCAAAATGATTCGTTCGTTTGAGTCACCGCCTAAAGAACGAAGAACCTAAAGAACTGTCGGAAACGGTTCATAACTGTTTCCGACAGTTATTTTAGTTCATTCGTTTTATTAGTTTTTATTCGACAGGGACGTTCTTTCTTTACCTGATTTCAAACGTTTGCTCCTTGAGTCATTCTTCAAAACGATTAATATTAGCTTACCCAGCTTAACTGTTAAAGGGAGTTTTTCCTTGCCGTTGTCTCCTGGTGCTGCTCATGGTGGGAACGTTGGGTCTTTGTGTGGAAGTCGGTCTCGACCGGCTCCATGTGATAGAGCCCTGAGATAACTTTGTTATGATATGAGTGTATAAATAAAACTGAATTGAAATAAATTGAATTGAATATATACTGAGAGAGTTTTCCATAATAAAGTTTGTCGTCCCGTGTTTGTCTTTGTCTACACATTAAAAAAACCATTCTCACCCCGGGTGAAGCGTCTTGTGTGTAGGCTAGCTGAGAAATAAAATACAGTGAGAGATTTGTTATGAATTCTGATTCTTGTTTCAATATAACGCCCAAATATAAAGTCTTTAGAAAATAACCTTTTTAGGACATAACAGTTGTCGCAAGTTTATTTTCGGGTGAGGGCGCATCCATGTTTGTTTACGTTGTGACATCAGTCAGTTCATGTGTGCGTTGTGAGTGGGAGAGTCGTGTAAAGGCTGTGTAGAAGCAAGACATACATCCTGTTTTATTTTACATGTTGCAGTGTTGCCCCTGGTTACAACCCTACTTAGGCCCATGCTTATACAGTGAACTCATTTGGTCACCAATTCCTCTAATGGTACCCCCCCCACCCCACCCACCCCACCCTCGGCCGCAGTGAAGACTCACTGAACGAATTAAGTACAAACGACCTCTGTCCTCTGTTTCCTCCTGACAGCACATTTGATCTTCCTGAGCATCATCTTCCTCCTTAATGAGTCGGTCAGAGCTGATGATTGCCTCTGTGTTGCTGATCCATGTGTTCCTGTCCATTTAATGTTTGATCACACGGTCGCTCAGGATGAGACTTTCACCAGGGTCATCAGATCTGACCTGAAGCCGCTGCTGACGTTCAAGTAGGCTAAAGGTTTGTTCCTGTTTGAGGGGCGATGAAGGGTGATGTCAGTTGGTCTCCTGATGATTCATTACCTTTTATTACATCACATTTAGCAGACGCTTTTATCCAAAGCAACTTCCAAATCAGGAGCAACTGGGGCTTCAGTGTCTTGCTCAAGGACACTTTGACACATGGACAGGAGGAGGCGGGGATCGAACCGCCAACTCTACAATTGATGGACGACCTGCCCCCCTCTAGTGACAAGAACCAGTGGTCTGTAACCGGTGGTCTGTGTTAGCGACCACGCTGTGAGGAACACACTGATAATCTGTTATAAACGATATTAATGAATCAAGTTTCAAAACCTCCACATCCACTAGATTTATTAGAAATAACAGCTGCTGTTTGTGATTGTGTTTTACATAAATACTTATTCTACACGATTGCACAGTTCTGTTTGGAGCAGCAATATTATGTTCTGCTTTATATTTACTCGTGCACAAGCTGGCGACACTGTAACTGTGTTTATTTTCATTTGGGCTCATTTCGCATTCAAAACCGCAACTTTATGCACTTACTCCTATGTTTGCCTCCAAAATGTAATGTTCTACACTGCCTAGGAGGTGGTCTGGACCACAAGGACCACACTACGGACCACCCTAAAGCGCCCTTTAGTGACAGTAACCAGTGGTCCGTGTTAGGACCACGGCCTCAGGACAGCTGTTTTGGAGCAGAGGCGGCAGACAGGCGATGTTTCATGTTGTCAGGAAGGAGCTGTGACTTCCTGTTCTGTGGTTATATATAAAATCTGTAGATTCCTTCAGTTTGGACTTTTCTAGTTTAACTAGAAAAAACTAGTTAACAGATCTTTACTCTTCATGTGCCCTCTGACCTGTGGAAGTAGTGCAGCATGAAGCAGCAGAGCAGCAGCGTCCTCCCCGGTCCGCCCCTCCCCGGCTCCCCGGTGAGCAGCAGCAGCAGCGGCAGCAGGAAGGCCGGGAGCTCCTGCAGGAACCAGGCCACTCTGGCCGGACAGCAGCGACGCCCCGCCGTCTTGTAGCGGCCATACAGCACCCGGTTCCGCCTCTGGTGCTGCAGGTAGGCCACGCCCAAGATCACCAGAGCCCAGCTCAGGAAAGAAACCGCGGCGTCCCGACACTTCATCAGTCGGTGCTGATCGCAAACTGAAGGCGAAACTGTAAGACGGTTAATATGCGACTTCCTGAACGACTCAGATGAGGGCGACAAAGTCCCCCGTCCAATTAGAGCGTCTGAATGTGAAACATCACGGATCCTTTCCTCCAGTAAAAGTACCAACACACACACACACACACACACACACACACACACACACTCACACACTACTTTAATATATATACTACTACTATAATATATATATATATCAAATAATATTCCACTGCAAGTACAAGTACTTCTTCCACTTGCTCAGTGAAAGTAGTGCCAGTATTGTGCTGTTGTGTCAGAGAGACAGACAGCCAGGCAGACAGACAGGCAGCCAGGCAGACGGGTACTTTGCTGGCTGAACATGCAGCAACTTGAACATGAAACCAGGTGAGTTCAGACCAGCAGAACAGGTTCGGACTGTGGTCCACAGCGACACCTGGTGGTTCAAAGCTGCTACATCGTTCAACCTGCAGGAAAACTTCAAGACTCCAAACATGATGAGCAGGTTGACCTGGGGCCTGGGGCCTGGGGCCTGGGGCCTGGTGTCCTGGCTCCTGGTGTCCTAGGTCCTGGAGTTGTATATGTCCATGTGGACCCTGGTGGGAGCTGTCAGTGATGTGCAGTGTCTTGGATCAGTTCAAGATTCCGAATGGTCCCAGGTGGTTCAGTGGTCTGGGTTCCTGGTTCCACCTGAAAGACATGGGTCCAGCTCCTGCTGCAGGAAAAGGTGGTTTTACTTTATGTTCATTTAAAAGCAGCAGTTTAAAGTTGAGTCCAGGTGAGTCCAGGAGAGCCCAGGTGAGACCAGGTGAGTCCAGGTGAGACCAGGTGAGTGCAGGTGAGTCCAGGTGAGTCCAGGAGAGACCAGGTGAGTCCAGGTGAGACCAGGTGAGTGCAGGTGAGTCCAGGTGAGAGCAGGTGAGAGCAGGTGAGTCTCCTGTGGTTTAAATCCCGTCTTTTTTTATTTTAAGTTTCTGTTTTCCGAGTGCAATGTGACTTTTGTGAAGAAAGGCAGGAAGTCATCGAGTAGAAGACATCACATCAAACACATCATATATAATCATCATCCTCGTCATTATAATTATTATTGGATACTTTGATAATATTCTATATTTTTAGAAAATGTCTGAATAGAAAGTCCACAGATCGATATTATATTATGTTTTCATAATATTTGACTGTAAAGTTTATAATGTATTATTATGAAAAGATTAACAGTATTTGTTTTAAAGAACTGTTTTATTTCTACTGTACATGGGGGGTCAATAATAATATAAACATATTATATTATGAAATGTGTTGTTGTTAGAAAAAGACATGGCAGAGGGGGCTCTTATTGTGAAGGTTCCGGTGTGGCGCCCCCTGCCGGCGGCTGTGAGCAGCAGCAGCGGCTTCTCCTCCTCCCAGCAGCGGCTCCGCGTTGTTTCTATTCCGGGAGAGAGACCGCCTCCATTTTAACACCGGCACCCGGCGGAGGAGTAGCGGCTGTCAGCGCACTCGGAGTCCGGCGGAGGGACTCGCTCCTGCGGCTGCGGCGGTTTGAATTCCTCGGGCGTGAATCAGCCGTTTTTTCAGCGGGATGGCGGCGCTGCGGCAGCACGCAGCGCGAGCGGCGCGGGATCTGTGAGGATTGAACGTTTTCTGCGGTGAGATTTGTTGGTTTGACGGAGGAGAGGAGGGGAGGAGGGGCAGGATCAGGATCAGGTACAGGCTTTATTCTAAGTGGGTTTATTTCTGCGCGCTGGTTTATCATAAGACGGCTTTGTTTGATCTCCTCCGCGGGTTGATTAGCGGTTGACAGGCCGCGGATGCGGATGCGGCCTGGCGGCGGCTCCTGCCCGCCGTGTCCACCGGGACAGCATCAGCCTCCGCGCGGCTCCGGGGTTTTGTGGAGGGGGTGGGGTGGGGGGGGGGGTTATATAATGTGTGCGCAGAGGACACCGCGAGCTGTCCGTCCGTCTGCAGATATAATGTGACTGACTGCCGGAGACACAAACGCGTCTCATCAGGTCCCGGATGTGTGTGGATGAATCGATAATTAGATCGATAGAAAGATAGTCTTTGATATTGTGTCAGGGCGGGCAGGTGGTGCCGGTTCAGGTGCAGCAGGGCCGCTGGATGAACCAGGAGACACGGAAACCTGATCCACATTTCACTGTGAGTCAGAAACCAGGTCAGTCAGTCAGACCGGCCGGACCAGATCTATGAGGACCAGATCCATGATCTCTTAGAACCAGATCCCCACAGGACCAGATCCGTGATCCTCCCCAGGACCAGATCTGGGATCCCCACAGGACCAGGTCCATGATACCTGAGGACCAGATCCCTGATCCCTGCAGGACCAGATTCCTGCAGGTCCAGATCCATGATCCCCCCCCCCCCCATAGGACCAGATCCACAATCCCTGAGAACCAGATCCCCACAGAACCAGATCCAGGATCCCTTAGGACCAGATCCGGGATCCCCCCAAGACCAGATCCCAGCAGGACCAGATCCCCACGGGACCAGATCCATGATACCTGAGGACCAGATCCCTGATCCCTGCAGGAACAGATCTCTGCGGGTCCAGATCCCTGAGGACCAGATCCCCCCAGGACCAGATCTACGATTCCTGAGGACCAGATTCCCCCAGGACCAGATCCACGATTCCTGAGGACCAGATCCCCCCCAGGACCAGATCCCTGCGGGACAGCAGTATTTCACCTGTGTTTACGGGTCCAGATCTGCTCACTGGTGCTGAATGATCACCTGGAGAATATTGAGTTCTGCACTCTTCTGATAATCGATTGATCCTTTTTTATTAACTGTCGGTCAAACAAAACCACAGACTGGAACCAAATTATTGATCAAGAGATTCGTCAGGAACCGGCGGATCAATAATGAAAGTAATCATCAGTTGCAGCAGAAGGTCCTGATAAATGTCTTCAACGATTCATTGATTATTAGAAACAGTGAAAATACAGTTGAATAGGTCCCGGTGTGGTCCTGGTGGTCAGGGGTCCCGGTGTGATCTTGATGGGTCGAGGTCCCGGTGTGGTCCTGGTGGTCAAGGGTCCCGGTGTGATCTTGATGGTTCGAGGTCCCGGTGTGGTCCTGGTGGTCAAGGGTCCCGGTGTGATCCTGGTGGTTTGAGGTCCCGGTGTGGTCCTGGTGGTCAGGGGTCCCAGTGTGATCCTGGTGGTTCGAGGTCACGGTGTGGTCCTGGTGGTCAGGGGTCACGGTGGTCAGGGGGTGTTGGGTCCGTCCCGAGTGAAGCGCTGACTGCAGCGAGCGTCTGATCAGCCGACTGTTCTGGGCAAACCACTTCCTGTCTGCAGGGACCGGCTGAAACTATGTCAGGTGACAGCTAGCTGCTGGGATAGCCACAGCTAAGCTAAGCTAACGCTAACACCAGATGTACTTATGGACATTTATCAGCTCCCTTCATTTATTTATACATTTATTAAATGGTCACAGTGGAAGAATAGAAGCTAGCTAGCTTAGCAGAGTGGCACTGTTTAAGCTAACTTTAAATCACATATTTAAACATATTAAATCGTATATTTATTCATTTTTGTCAACATTTTTGATGTGTGTGTGTGTGTGTGTGTGTGTGTGTGTGTGTGTATATATATATCGGCTTTGTGTAGTTATTGGACAGTATTGATTAATACAGAGTCTGGATCTGGGTGAGTTGACCTGATTATTGCCGTTAGATTCAGCTTCACTGTCATTGTACAGAGTGCAGGTACAAAGCCAATGAAATATAGTATTTAAGTATTAATATATCTATATATATATTAAGTATTTACAGAAGTACCACAGCAGGAAGTGATCCTAAAGGTCACAATTTACAGATAAACCGATGTTTTAGAAGTGGTATTTTAATGTGTATACAGAGAGAAGGAGCGTATGTACAGCTCCAGGTGAAATAACACGGAGTAGATCCGTAACAGCAGTCATGAGTGCAGTGATGCTAATGTGGCCTGCAGCCTCCAGAAGAAGCTCCTCCTGCGGCTGCAGGTACGGCTGCAGGTGCGGCTGCAGGTGCGGCAGCGGAGGCTCCTGTAACGCCTGCCGGATGGGGAAGAGGGTTCCTGGTTGGGCTTGCTGATGTTTCCCGACCTGCTCAAGCAGCGCTTGTGGTAAATGTGGTTGATGGTGGGTGACTGGTTTCATACCACGCTGAGATGCATGAGTCTGGTCCACCGGGATCCTGGGATCCAGCTGAGACACTGTTGTGTTGTTTTGACCAGAGTGGAGGAGTTCAGGGACCAGCTGGGTCCTCGGAGAAGCCGGACACGCTCTTCTACAGCTGTGCTGGTGTGTTTGGGGTCCGGGTCCACGGTGACCTGCTCGTGGTCTTGGTGTGAACGCTGTTTGACGTGATCACGAGATATTAAATACAGTTGGATTTCTAAGCAGCAAACACAACAGAAGTTCTCTCAGGGCTCATTTCATGAACAGCAACTCTTTCTAGTCGCTGATAATCACTTATTGATACGTCACTGAGCAGGAGATGTAACGTGTGGCGCTGAAATGATTGAACACTAATCAACAAGCGGTATGATCATGAGGCGACTACAGTTTACACACAGACGTAGTTCCTGAGGATACGTCTGTTCCGGCTGCAGCCGCCCTGATGTTATTGTGTTTATCATTTGGGAAATAATCAATCAATTAATCAAAACAGACACAACACTAAGGATTCAGTACATCTCTGGCACAGTTCAGATCCAGACTGAGTCCAGACTGAGTCCAGACTGAGTCCTGAGTCCAGAGTCCAGACTGAGTCCAGACTCCAGACTGAGTCCAGAGTCCAGAGTGAGTCCAGACTGAGTCCAGACTGAGTCCAGAGTCCAGACTGAGTCCAGACTGAGTCCTGAGTCCAGAGTCCAGACTGAGTCCAGAGTCCAGAGTGAGTCCAGACTGAGTCCAGACTGAGTCCAGAGTCCAGACTGAGTCCAGAGTCCAGACTGAGTCCAGAGTCCAGACTGAGTCCAGACTCCAGACTGAGTCCAGAGTCCAGAGTGAGTCCAGACTGCAGTACTGCAGCAGTTCTCTGAGTTATCTCGGGTTCACTCGGCTGTTTTCGGGTGTGCATTCAGATGTGAATGAGTTTGTCGTACTCGTGACGTGTGACTCCGACGTCTTCGGTTCGAGTCCAGAATCCAGACCTGTGATGCATGTTGTCTCTCTCTCTGTCTCTCTCTCCTGCATGTCTCTTGACAGTTAACTGTCAACTAAAGGACAAAAAATAATCTCATCACACACACACACACTGTCTCTCTCACACACACACACACACACACACACACACACACACTCAGTCAGCTGTTATCTTTGGGCTGCAGACGTCAGCAGGAGGTGACAAGACGTTTTCTTTTTTTAGCTGCTGGATGATTCGATGTTTCTTAAATGTTGTTGACTGTTTGAATCCTTCGGCTGCTGCTGTTTCCTGATCGAACTCCCTGATAGAAAGTACGACCTCGACGTTATTGATCCCCGCGGGAGAAAGTCACATCAGCACAGACTGAATGTTTAACTAACGTACGCATACGCTGTTTCTTGCCCAGTGCTAAGTTATCATGGGCTAAGCTAACAGGGGCTAGTGGAAGTCTTATGCTAGTGCTGAGCTAACAGGGGCTAGTGGAAGCTAATAAGGTGTCTAGGACAAGTCTATGGACATGGTGTGGTGTAATGGGGGTCAGGTGGGGGTCTGATGGGGTCAGGTCGGGGTCCTGACCTGGCAGGAGGTCTCCAGGTGCTCTGGTCTGGTGAGCAGGTGTGTTTGTGTTGCAGTGTGTCTGCATCTCTGAGACTGAGGCTTCAGATGAGTCATGCTGCTGCATCATGACAACAGGGGGGGGGGTTCCTCTGAGTGACGCTGTCGGTGGAATATTCCAGATCCGACCGTCACTGCACACGTTCTACATAGAACCAGCTAGAACAACACTCCTGCACCAGGACATCCTGCTGGTTCCTGATGTTTGTCCTGAAGGTGGCGCCGTCTCGTGTCGAGAGAGCAGGAAGCAGATCTATACATCTATAGATCTATAGATCTATAGAACTATTTGAGCTGATCGACAGGACGGCAGCTGTGATCATTGATAACTGATGTCCAACCAGAACATCAGCATCCCAGAGATCCGGTGTCTGTACACACACTCACTGCTGGTGTTCAATGTAGGCTGTTTACCGTCCCCAAAGCATCATGGGAACTGTAGTTCCTGGAATTAAAGCTAGATTATCCCCCAAATAGAAGTAAAACCAAGAAGAAGAATGAAACGCCTCAGACGCTCTCCTGCAGATCTATTACCTGCGTGAGGAACACTGATTGTAACGTCCATGTTATATTCTGGGATGTTTAAATGGTGTGTGTGTGTGTGTGCGTGCAGATGCTCTTTGTTCTGCTGAGGCGGCGCCACGTGATGTAACGATGACATCATCAGTCAGAGCGCCATCACTGTGGATCTGTGACACGCGGCCGCCGAGGCGTGAAAACTGGGTCAGAAGCAGTTAGCCAGGGTTACCGTGGCAACGGGATCAGTAGGTCACACAGAGGGGAAGCTGCCACTGAGGCATGCTGGGAAACGTAGTCGGCTCTGAAGCAGCAGTCAGCTCTTCATATATAGTGTGTTAGAGCCAACACAGTCCCAGGGTGCACTGCGGGTTTAGACCACGTTGAGGTCCCCGTGGTGTGTTTGTGGTAATCGGGGATTTTGGGGTTTCCTTGCTGTAGTTTCAGGCGGATGCAGCCACGCTGATGAAGGGTTAACTGTGTTTAACGTGTCCGTTTCCTCCCTCAGGTTCTCCGCGACGATGCGGCAGTGAGCATGCTCGGAGTGCTGATCGTTACCATGGCGATATTAGCCGGCAGCCAGGCGTGCGGCGGCCATGACAACTGCTCCGCCCACAGCGAGTCCAAAGACTACTGTTACTCGGCTCGCATCCGCAGCACGGTGCTGCAGGGGCTGCCGTTCGGCGGCGTGCCCACCGTGCTCGCCCTCGACTTCATGTGCTTCCTGGTGAGTCGACACGCGCTCACATTGATCTGTTATTTCATAAAGGGGTCGGCGAGAGGTCGTCGTCATGGTTACAGGTTCAGGATGCCTGTATTGACTCTGTCTGATCTATAATATCTAAAACACACTGAAGTGTTGGATCAAAAACGTGCAGGCGGCCTGTGACACTTCTACAATATGAATATCTATCCTCAGCCTCGTCTGATCAGCTGATTGATCACAGATATCATAACATTTTAAAAGTCTCCCGTCATTTGGAAGACGGATCGATCTGAGCAGTTAATTGATCTGGAACAGGAAGTGAGAGTTTGTGACTTCCTGTCGAGTTCATTTTGTTTGTGGTGAAGGAAGCAGGTTGCATTGTGGGAGCTGCTGTTTGGGTTTTTCCTGCTGTGATGTTCACTGACTGCTGGAAAAATCAGTGCTGCAGCTTCATGGGTCGACCCACATACTGATGTTCTCTGACGTCACGGTGACATCACGGTGACATCACTGTAACAAGTGTTTGTTGTCTTTCTCCTTCTCTCTCTTCTTCTTCTTCAGGTGCTGCTCTTTGTCTTTTCCATTCTGCGGAAAGTGGCGTGGGACTACGGCCGCCTGGCGCTGGTCACTGACGCCGACAGGTAAGCACACCTGTACTCACAAGAAGCACCTCAGACAGGAAACGTTCAGCTTCAGAGGTTCTTTATGTCCGAAACACCTGTTTGTCAGTGATGTCATGCAGGTGGAGCCTCATCAGACAGAACAGACGCAACAGGAAGTCACAAACACGACAGGAAGTCACAGACACGACAGGAAGATAATATATATATCTATCTATCTCATGATGATATATATACACACACACACACACACACACACTACACTGCAGGTGATGAAGACTTTGACTACATGTGTTGTTGTAAGAAGAGCGGAGAGTGAGTTCCTGTTGATTGTCGACGTCCACAGCTTTTGATTTTCTTTCTGTTTCCATCCCAAAGACTGAAGAAGCGTTTCAGCGACCTGGAGGAGCGGGAATAGTATGTTGCTGCTACTCCATGTTTGTTTTGTCCGTTAACATCTTCCTCCTCCTCCTCCTCCTCTTCCTCTGGTTTCATTAACAGGGTTCTGCTCTCTGATTGGTGCACTAACACGACTTCCTCTTCTTCTTTTCAGCTTGTGTGTGTGTGTGTGTGGGGGGGGGGGGGGGGTTTATCAGTGTCCACTGAAAAACAAACTGGTTAATTTTGTGTTTTTATGTTTCATCAAACGTCTTTAGTTCATGAACCCGTCACATTATTCCATCACACCACAACTGTAAGGCTGCAAATTAAAGAATGACTTAAACACTCAATCGATTATCAACCTTTTCTGGCGATTTATCAACAAATCCCTTCAGCTGTGAGTGCCGTTGGTTTCTGGGGAAACAATAACACGTATAGTGTGGCAGGGGCACCAATCACCCCCCATACACTATGAATACTGACTGTGTGTGTGTGTGTGTGGGGTCAGTATTTAAAGGGTGTCTCTGTTGACTAATGCAATGCTAACAGATGTGATGCTAACAGATGTGATGCTAACACTTGTCTTCATTTGTAACGTTAATTCAGCCGAAGACGAGACAGAGATAATTATGAGCCGGTCCAAAGGTAACAGGCTGTGTGTCTTAAACCCTGTGATGTGCTAGCTAGCTAGCTAGCTAGCTTGTTAGCTAACTCTACACAAAACCCAACTTACTGTTAGCTAGCACGCTCACATCTGGAAACACCTGTTTCTGCGCAGGTTTTCAGATCAGAGTTCAGTTTAAAGTCGTCACTTCCTGTTAGCGCCCTCTGTGTTTGAGTGTCTTAGAGATCATATCGACCAAAATGTTAAAGGGACGCTGGAACCAGAGGACCTTTCAGACCAGAGGTCAAAGGTCAGAATGGCTACGTGCTAACGGCTAGCAGTCAGCTGACTAATTCCTGTGTGTCTCCACAGCGTTGCCTCTGCGATGCACTCGGAGACGCCCGATCGCTATGAACGCCTCACCTCCGTCTCCAGCTCCGTCGACTTCGACCAGAGAGACAATGTAAGGACGCCTTCGTCATTCACCCTCCTCATCCTCACCATGTTTATCGTGTGTGTGTGTGTGTTTACGGTGTGTTTTTGGCTGCAGGGCTTCTGCTCGTGGCTGACGGCCATCTTCAGAATAAAGTGAGTACCGCTTCTTCTTCACTCAGTCTCTCACATGCTGTTCTTCATCATCTTCATCAGTTTCATTAGCATGCTCAGCTAACAGACTGTAATGATGAAATGAAGCCAAAATGTAGCTTCAGTTCTTGGGTCCGGTTCGGGGCTCTAAGCTGGTTCTGACCCTGTTGACCGACCCATCCTTGTCCTCCTGCAGGGATGAAGAGATCAGGGAGAAGTGTGGTGAGGATGCTGTTCACTATCTGTCCTTCCAGCGTCACATCATCGGCCTGCTGGTCGTCGTCGGCGTCCTCTCTGTCGGCATCGTCCTGCCCGTCAACTTCTCCGGAGACCTGCTGGGTGAGAACACGTCGCAGCGATCAGAAACGTGACACATAAGACCTGGAAAGATTCAGATAATGTTGGAGAAACTCCCCAGTGTTTCTAAATATGTGAATAAAAATGAGAGAAAAGTGGAACACTTTAATAGAGCAGGGTTTTGTGTTTCCCTGGTAATCATTTCATGGCCCTTTGGATTCATCCAGTCCCAGTCCAGGTTGGATGATCTAACGCACAGAGCCTGCTGCTGATTGGTTGGTTACAGCTGCTTTGGACCGAGACAAAACTTTTCATAATCTGTAGTTTTATGTCTCTGCTGCTAACAGATGATAGAATATAATCTAGAAGGGCCAAATTACAGAGGTTAGATAGTTATAGCTTTAAATGTTAGCTAGTTAAAGCTAACAAGTTCAGACTACAGCCTAAAACTAGCTAGGCAGCTAGTTAGCCTAGCCTGGCCTTAAACTAATCAATCAATCATAAAACTACACTGAAGTAAAGAAAGAAAAACTAACAGAAGAAAATTTAATAAGAAGTTTCCCTCTAAACTGTAAGCTAGCTGCTGTAGCCTGTAGCTAGCTAGCTTAGCTTTCCCACCTTGTGCATATCACAATTTCTTTTTACATGTTTAATCATGAAATGTCTTTTCCTTTTCCAGGTTGAGTTAGCGAACTGTTTCTGTTTTAGCAGATATCAGCATTTATTAGCTTTAACCAGAGTCCCATTAAATATTTAGTGCATTTAGGAACAAGAATTATTCTATAATGATATTATTATTATTATTATCTCTAATTTAGAGATGTAATACTCAAGTTACACAAAGTTCGATTTTAAAATCTTCCAAATGAACTTTTAACAAGCTGTAAATAGACGACGCTGGTTTGTAATGAAACTGTACTGTTACAGACTCTTCATCCAGTTTGTACTTTCAGTTCAGCAGCTGAACGGACGCCTGCAGACTCTGGACTCACAGTGTTCTTGTGTCTGGTTGATTTTAGTCAGAATTATCAGTAAAGATGCTTTTCTAAGCCAAGGAGCCCCCGGACCCCCTTCTAAAGAAGGTAACAGCAGCCAGACCGTCGCTGTAGCTGGTCTGTAGGTCTGTAGGAGGTCTGCAGGTCTGTAGCAGGTCTGCAGGTCTGTAGCAGGTCTGTAGGTCTGTAGGAGGTCTGCAGGTCTGTAGCAGGTCTGTAGCAGGTCTGTAGGAGGTCTGCAGGTCTGTAGTAGGTCTGTAGGAGGTCTGCAGGTCTGTAGCAGGTCTGTAGGAGGTCTGCAGGTCTGTAGCAGGTCTGTAGGTCTGTAGGAGGTCTGCAGGTCTGTTGGTCTGCAGGTCTGTAGGTCTGTAGGAGGTCTGCAGGTCTGTAGCAGGTCTGTAGGAGGTCTGCAGGTCTGTAGGAGGTCTGCAGGTCTGTAGCAGGTCTGTAGGTCTGTAGGAGGTCTGCAGGTCTGTTGGTCTGCAGGTCTGTAGCAGGTCTGTAGGTCTGTAGGAGGTCTGCAGGTCTGTTGGTCTGCAGGTGTGCTGACTTGTGTTTGCTGTCTGATGGTAGATTTAGGACTTGTTTTATAATAATATATAATAACTGATGCATTCATGTGTTCATCACTTTAAATGTGGAGCTTCTATTTATATTAAATTATATTCTGTTGGGTAGATTGTGAACTTCACCCAGAGGATCAATAATGTCTTATTTTCTTCTAATCAATAATACATAATAATACATTGATTTGTTGATAGTATTTCTGATAAATGCAGCTCAGTAAACAGCACGTTCCCTCTGAGAGAAGTAGGAAAGTACTCGAGTAAATGTACTGTGTAACTTTACTTGTGCTTGTATTGATCGCAGAAAACAACGCCTACAGCTTCGGACGCACCACGATAGCCAACCTGAAGTCTGGGTGAGTCCTGCCCCAAACACCTTAGATCCAGATCCGTCCCGTCTGTTCTGGGCATCTGTCCCTCCGTCACCAGCTTGTCATGTGTTGCTGCCCCGAATCTAAATGTGTGCCGAGTGCTTTACGCTTCAAGCTGCTGCTCAGACCATCAGCGATCAGGGATCGAACCACCAGCAGACTGTATATAAAGATTGCCGACGCGACTCCACTTCCTCAGACTACAAACGCCTTCTTAGCTGTACTGCAGCCCGCCACCAGGGGGCGACCCAGCTGTGGGTTGCACCAGCGAAGGGTCAAGCGTAGCCTAGTTTCAGCCTAATTTTATGAGTTTATGAGCTATTAACATATATTTATTTTGTATTTATCACCTGATCATGAAGCTTTGTCCTGCATACCTTTTATTGTTGTTTAGTGATTAGCATTAGCTGTTTTTAGATGTTAGCGTCTTTGCTGTTGTGTAGCAAAGTGTCAAAGACGATCGGCACGAGAGACAACACGGTGATGTTGTCGGACACGGGAGGTGAAAACAACCGGATTGTGTTAGCCTGTTAGCCTAGGTTAGCACAAAGACTGGAGGCAAGGGGAACTGTTAGCCTAGCTTAGCACAAAGACTGGAGGCAGGGGGAACTGTTAGCCTAGCTTATCACAAAGACTGGAGGCAGGGGGAACTGTTAGCCTAGCTTAGCACAAAGACTGGAGGCAAGGGGAACTGTTAGCCTAGCTTAGCACAAAGACTGAAAGCAGGGGGAACTGTTAGCCTAGCTTAGCACAAAGACTGGAGGCAGGGGGAACTGTTAGCCTAGCTTAGCACAACGACTGGAAGCAGGGGGAACTGTTAGCCTAGTTTAGCACAAAGACTGGAAGCAGGGGGAA
>JAVQJD010025504.1:0-15001 GCA_036023655.1 Nannoperca australis | reverse complement strand
GAGTTTACAGTAGAGTTTCAGTAGAGTTTACAGTAGAGTTGCAGTAGAGTTACAGTAGAGTTTACAGTAGAGTTGCAGTAGAGTTTCAGTAGAGTTACAGTAGAGTTGCAGTAGAGTTTACAGTAGAGTTTACGAGTTGCAGTAGAGTTTCAGTAGAGTTTCAGTAGAGTTACAGTAGAGTTTACAGTAGAGTTTCAGTAGAGTTTACAGTAGAGTTGCAGTAGAGTTACAGTAGAGTTTACAGTAGAGTTGCAGTAGAGTTTCAGTAGAGTTACAGTAGAGTTGCAGTAGAGTTACAGTAGAGTTTACAGTAGAGTTGCAGTAGAGTTTCAGTAGAGTTACAGTAGTTTCAGTAGAGTTGCAGTAGAGTTTACAGTAGAGTTGCAGTAGACTACCTGAGGTTCATGTCTCCCTGCAGAGCCAGAGCCAGGATGTTGGAGAGGCTTCCTCCAGGACAGCAGCCACAGATCAGAATGACCACCGCCGTCATTTCAGTCAGCTGGAACGCCTGCAGCATGACGTGACAATAAATTCATACAGAGTTACATCCTGAATCTGTTACTGACAATGATGTCTAATGGTGATGCCGGTCTGATGTTGATTTAAGGAAATTATTCCACTAATTGCTGAATCTAAAAAATGTCAAAATTTCCAAATAAATGTGATCACAATTTCCCAGAACCTATGGTGACATTTACAGATGTCTCCTTTTTTGTCCAATCAGCAGCCGAAAAACCTAAAGCTATTAAATGTACAATGATATAAAACAGAGAAAAGCAGCAAATTTTCATATTTCAGAGACTGGAACCAGAGAGTGTTTGTCATTTTCCCTTAAAAAAGGAATTTTCTGCCGATTGACTAAACATTTCAGCTCTATTTAACATTACTTTGTTGTTTTTCCTGTAAAAAAACCAATTAAAACTAATAATAAAACCACACCTAAACTAGGTAAATACCCAAAACATAACCTTGATGTCGATATATGTAAGGAAATGTGTAGATCAGAACCAATATTTATTCAGATTAATTCAAAAGCATTAATGTTGTTTTAATCAGCATAATGAGATACCTTATTTTGACTGCAGCAGGCCTCACATGTTTTTATCTAATACCAACCTTAGATAAGCAAAAAGCTGTCAGAGGCATGACACCATACTGGGCGAGCACTGCTATCGCCACCCCCTTAGGTTTCACTATGTGACGCTGGAAAGAAGGAAAATGTGTTAACATGATCGTAAAGACCTCATTTATCCTTTTAGAAACACAGATACATTTACTTTAAGCAGACGTATGTGTGTGCAGCTGGGGTCACCTTGATCTTGGACACCTCCATGGTGCATCCCAGTGAAACCATGGTGATGAATAAGACTATTATCAAAAGCATGTTGATGGTTTTGTCCATTACAGGCGAAATGATAGCCGTGTAAACCGAGCTGGTGTTGGCACCCGTCGCGTTGGACAAGAAGCTTTCATTTTGCCACAGATCTGGTTCAGAGAACAGACCCGCTGTGTAGTCCACGCTGCCTTCCATGCTGCCTTCCATGCTGGAGTGGTAATCTTAAAACACAAACACAAAGGAAGAACGAGAGACTTTGTGCTTGAAAGTCAACAGATGTACCCGCAGTGGTCTTACTGTCACAAAATGTTTCTTCAAGCTTCACAGTTTTCTCATGTCGTCATCCGTCGGTCGAGCACACAGCACCTCGGCTTCAACTTCAACTTCACAATCAAAGAATCAGAGCGTGACGAGAGCTGAGCAACCACAGAAGATGAGCTGAGTGCAGATGAACAGTTTCACCCTGCACCCGATGGACAGAGGAGGTCCTGCAGTTTGCTTCTGGAAAAACATCTGGTGCATCAACACTGGTGCAACTCTGCAAGTGACCTTCCTGAGGACGTACTAACACGTAAACCATATACTACTGACTGGGAGCTACAGGTTCTTTACGGTAAATGTGCCACTTCTTCCACGTTAACTGTTATCCTGAAACTTACAATCACTGCTGCCGTTTAACACGTGCACTGATCCTGAAGTCAGATACTTTGATTGGTTTAATAAATAGTCTGCTGTCTTGTCCACGCTCTCCACGTGTCTTTAGGTCGTTGTTTTGATAATGATCGCAATCTGTCAGTTCATAGTACACTTTTTATGGTCCTGACGACCTTTCGCCTTATATTCCTTGGGTGCAGCTGTACAGTTTGAAACTTAGTCTGCTTTGTTTTTAGACCGACAATTAAGACATTTCACATTAGAAATAGGTTTTAACCTATACACACACACACACACACACACACATATAAGTATATATAGGATGCTGAGCACACCTGCTCCCCAACATGCAGAGAAAAGGCAAGTTGGCAACACTGTAATATTTTAAATGTCCCTATTTAGCTTTAATAAACATACCAACATTTAATAAATGTTTATAATACACTAGAATGTAGCTGAACACATATTTTACATTATTGCGACTGTCATTCGTTTATACACCAGCCTCCAGCTCCCACAGGAGGAGTTACGTTTATTAAGATATAAACAATATGTCCCGCTGTGAGTGTCTCATTAAAGTGATCAGGATTTCCAAATACTTATTCTAAACCTGCAGTCAAAACAACGAAGATATGAGGTGCTGAGAAACTTTTGACTGATACTGTAGACACATATTTCTGCATTTCAGCAAGTCTCTTGAATCTGGCAAAATCTGTTAAAGACTACAAACACACAGCGTTCGCTTTCCTCAGACCTCACTCTCCTTTGTGCTCCGATGCCAAGTCAACCTCCATCTCCAGAGCTGGCGACCACATCCTCCCTACTGGCGCGCTCACATGCTTTGTGCAGACACATTGCCTTCATGGGATTTCTCAAATCTACTTTGCACTCGTAAAAAAAGAAACACACGTGTGAAAAAGAGGAGAAATAAATACCTACAGAGCTTCATAAATGTGTCAACTACATACCGACTTCTTGAAGGTGACTTCTTCTGAAGGTGAGAATTGCACACCTGTTCTTGGGGGTCCGTTTGCACAAAATAGAAGAAAGCCCCCACCCACCCCCCACCCAAGTGGATTCACCAGAACAAACACTTATCCCAGCTTGAAGCAAAAGTGACAGATTTGTTTGCAGCTGTGTTTCATGTATTGAGTTACCTGTTGGGCCAGAGGTTCCTCTCCTCTTCTCTCCTCCTCTTTCTGAAATAAAATCTAGTCCTTGTGTGTTGGCACACTCTTTTTTTTTTTCTCAGTCACAAATGACACTTGAAGGCTTCTGGTTGCACAGAGCTGCCATCTAGTGCCGAGTTGACTTCTGCAGCTCGAGAGACACATGAGAGACGTCTACAGCAGAAGATCTCAGATCTGATTCAGCTTAAGTAAATAAAATGAATAAAATACAACATTTTATAAACACACCTTTTTGTAGGAGATCAAAATGTGTCCTTGCAGTGTTTCATTCATGTCCCAGTTCTGGTTGGCATTCACATAAATACTTCTTTCAACACATGATTCAAATGAATGTTGCTCTGTAGTCAAGGCGTGGTCACCAAACATTTAGTTTGTTTCATTTTGAGATATTTCTTAATGTGCTGACTTTAAGTAATCCTCTTTTAGAGGTTTGTGCCTGGAAGAGCGGTCATCTGTGAGAGTCTGCGTTGTGGACATTTGTGAGGAAGAAGATCCCGTGGAAATCTCCCCAAACCTCGTTCGATTCGTTCTGTTTTTCTTGTTGAATAGTAACCACAGTGAGTCACACAGAGGAAGACTGTTGCCAACTTAAACTGCAACATCTTGGTCAGAAGTAAGGCAAAGGTTTAAAAAAGACTGACTTTTGTTAGCAAAGCAACATCAAAGTCTTAAAACCTGCTAGCAACCCCAAGAGGCTGCAGTCATCGTTACATTTCACAACAGAAAACTGTTGGATGGAACAAACATACATTGTGCAACGTTAAATACTAGTTTATGGGCGACTATTTACAGGAAGATCCTCAAAGGGGCCATTTGCTGCCAGAAATGGCTTCCGAAACTGTGAAGAGAAGAGCATTAAAAACACAAATGGATGATCTGCCCATTAGGACTCTACAGTGTGGCTTTAGATGTTGTCATCAGGCTTGTCGGCGACAGCGTTCTGGCTACACAGCAGACAAGCCTTTGCCAAGTACAAATTAAAATTCAGTTTGCCGATTGTTACTGTAAAGCCTTAGAGAAACTCCTATAATGCATTCGACATAGTTACTGGACATAGATCAGTGATTCCTAACCACCTACAATCTGTTCACATACACAACAGTGCTTTTATGTATGTGAACAGATTGTAGAGTAGCTCATCTTATTTGAAAGGAGGAAAATAAAAATACCGTATATGTCTTGGCACAATAAGCAAAAAACTCAGAAGGCCTACTGTAGGCCCAACCCTACATCATTAGGAGTGTGTGAAAAGTAGTTTGCAAGCCAGCAGAAAAGTAACTTCTTCCTTTAATATGCTGCCTGGAGAGTGCACCTTTTCAAGACCCTGGAGGGTTTTTAGGAAAGGCTCCTTCACTTTCCCTTGAAAACTATATATTTGATCTTTTCTTTATGTTTATATGTGTAAAGAAACAAAGAAACAAAACAAAAAGTCATTATAGAATTTGCTGAAATACAAGGATATGTTCAACTGCTGCCCCTCCAAGTGGCAAGATTGGTAACTACTGCAGTAGACCGAGACGTCGTACGTCTCCCAAATAGAAAGAAACCCAAGCACTGACATCACTGAAGGCTTTGGAAAATGGCGGTTTGGAAAAGAGTGAGCATCCATGCAATGAGACAGGACGTAGGAGGCAGGAGCGAGTGTGGGAGGTGGAGCAGGTGACTGACATCTCGACAACTCGAAGACATCTATAGTGGAAAAACTGCACTGACTACATTCTGAGTGACATGTTGGTGAATCAGCATGAAGAGGTTGCTCGAAAGTTAAATATGTAAATGAGTCTGCAGTGAGGAAATAAAACCTGGGTTTGTCATCCTGAACTAGTTCAGTTCCACTAACACGTTGGTGAGCTTGGCACAGGAAAGCTTCACCACGGTACTCCACTATTTTATGATCCAGTCCTTTTACAAATGGACATCTGTTATTAAATTAATTTGTAAACTAAAGTTTACCACTGCATCAAAACATTGTAAATGTTCATCATTTAACTGCATTTTAAAATAAAGTGGTCATTATCAAACAGTACTGTCAAACAGTAACTCATTTAATCCAACCTGAATTTGCAATGTCCATTCCCTCAAAGATCACACGACTATCAGTAGGAACAAATTAGTAAGTATTTCAAACACATTTTATTGACTCAGAATGTACTGTATTATACGTACATGTAAATATACATACAATATAATGTAGTTTCACCTCATTGTGACTTCACTTAGTTGCGGCAGTTTTTTTCTTTTCAAGACACCAAACATTAGTTATTTCTATCAATTGTAAGCAACATTACTGTAAATGATTTCCTCATAGCAAATGTAATGTGTTTTCAGATGTTATCGCTGCACATTTAATTGACAAAATTGCATAAACTGCATTTGAAACGATGTTATGCTCACCCACTTTATGTGGAGAGCGGAACCACTCTACCCTTAATCTGGTGGTGTATCAGACAGCGCAACCCCCCCCCATTCATAAGTCATGCACCGACAACAATGGCACGAACAAAGAAATCTGTAATGGTGACTGGGGCCTTTACAGTGTAGTCGGTAATATGCTGGAAGGGGACAAATGGAGGGCATTTTAATGGCTTAGCAAGACGGCCCTGTAAGGACATATAGGGGGAGGGGAGGGAGGCTCTGCCTGGGCTGATCAAACTATAATTACAGCCCAGTGCTCCACATACCTGGATTTTTACAACTTTTTCCTCCTTCAGTCCCAGCCACAGCTAATCAATGCCTGAGCTCCTTGCAGCCTAAATATTATAGGCTGAAATGGTGCTAAAACACTTCATAACTCAGCTCAGGCCTGGGGGGGAATACCAGTAAGGGTGTGGCGAGAAGGCACATGAGAAAAATCTCTGTTTCTGTGAGCTGTACCTCATTATTATAATTTGTTCTGTAACATTACCCATCCCTAGAGATAGGTTAAATGCGATTGCAGTGCACAAATATAGATAGAGGCTTTCTTGCCGCCATGCATGAATATGGAGAGGCTCCTCTGGAGCAGATGCATTATTAAAGCCTGGCCTTATTGTGTTGTCATCTTTTACATAGGCTATACTGTTACGGACCATGTTCCTGGGTCTGTTTGGCTCTGATGCTGCAGGACATGAGGTACAATAATGTAAAATGGTAGATGGGGAGGTATAATTGGTAGGAGGACTACATATAGAACAGGAAGGGGGATGATCCAGATTTGCTAGAAGTTGGAGGAAAAGATGGTAGGATCAAGGTCAGTGCAGGTCTAAAGCCCCGTCTCTGCAGGGAAGGGGATGGAGGGCAGGGTGTCGACCACAGCTGCTGTGGCCTCTTGACCCGCTGGGGGAATGGATGAGGCTGCTCCCAGCTTGTTTTTTTTGCACATTTACTGACCTACTGTTGCAGCGCAAAATAATCCACAGTGTAAGCTCCTTATCTACTGCACAATTTTGTGAAAAAGGAAGCAGCACAGCAGATTATTCACAATTTGTCCTGAGATGAGCCCCCACACTACAAACATGTTTTCTTCCACCATTACATGTATATGAAATAATCTTGAAGGTATGTGTTGTGGAAACTGAGTTCTGCATCATAATAGCTATATGTCCGATGTTTAGGGCTATAGCCATCAATAAGTGTGTGGTATTTTTTTTAATTAATTGTTTGGTTAATGAAACATCAGTAAATAGTAAAAATACATCCATCAAACTGCTTCAGAGCCCAAGGTGACATTTTCAAGTTGCTTTTTTTTGTCCGGCCGACAGTCCAAAACCCATAAATATTCTGTTTACTGTCATATAAATCCACAAAATGTTCACATTTTAGTAGCTGCAACTAGAGAATTTTGCCGTTTTGTTTGAAAAAATACGTTGGCAATTAAAGAAAGAAAAAGGGAAAAATAAATATCAGCAAACAGTGCTGCACTTTAATTAATAAGACAAAGGAGTCCGCCAATTGTCATGTATTTGTAGGCTGTTGTAACTGCACCTGAGCGTGTGTGTTTCATAAGCGTATTCTTAAAATCCACGTGTCTCAGCCATTGCATTCAGCTCCTCTGACATACAAATATGACTCCAACTACATTTCCAATAATGCTTCTGAAACGAAACGACGCTGTGACGTCGCAAGCAAGCTTAATGTCTCCTGGGCATTGTAGTTTACAAATACACATTGCTTGCTGTTTTAATAATATTAAAACAACTTTATAATGTTCCCACTGGTCGTCGTTCTGTAAATATATATTTTAAAATCCGTCTACATCAAAAATCCTTTAAAAATGAAAGGTTTTTTTGAAGGTACGCGGAAAAACTGTCTGAGCAACTGCAATTCCCATAAGCCCCCTGCATGTTGCGCATGCGTGCTGCGCATCGGTGGCTGTGTGTGTAGTGTGCAGTCACGTGGAGCGTCCACCTCTGTTCTGTCCAAACAGAACGTGAGCTGTTAGCAGTCTGTCTGTCGGTGCGCCGTTCGGTGCCAAACTGATTCATGTTATTTTTTTAGCCACCCGTCCCTTTAAACTAGACTATTTTATCGAAGAATGAGTGATAACGATGATATCGAAGTCGATAGTGACGTGAGTATGACTACTTTGAGCTTTTTAAGGATGTTATTTTGCTAGCTTGCGATTTAGCTGAACTAGTAGCTCAGCTAGCGTTAGCTACCAGTAAGCTGGCTAGTTTTGCTTTTATATATGATAAGTATTTCTTATCGGGATTCTTAACACTAGCCTTTCTTGCTTCGTCAGAGCTTTGCTAATCTGCTAAATCATTTGACTTTTTGGTAACTTCAGCGAAACAGAAAGATTTGCTAAACATTTATGGCTACAATTGTACTTTTTGTTCTGTTTTTTTGCAGGAAGACTCACCGAGATATCACAATGTGGTGCGTAATTCTGGGGGGATTTGTCCAATGACGAAATATGCTTTACTGTTGTTGAAAAGTTGATTTATTCATCACATTCTGCTCATTTTATTTTAATTTTTTAAGAGGGGGGGCGGGGGGTATCTAATCGATTGGTAAGGTTATACCGTGGTGGTTGATATTACTTTAAACGGAACGTGAAAGTGCTGCTTTCTGCCGCGTTGAACAACTACATTTATATTTTTTTACGGCAGCTTTTACGACGTATTCTGTAGCATTAAAGCAGCTGTGATCGTGCAGCGATTGTTCTTCGGCACCAGCGTTGGTAGTGCATTGCAGGGTGTCCCCCATCCAGTGTGTACGCGGCCATAGGGAGACGGTGACACGACATCTATATTTAGACCAAAGCTTTATTCAGCTACAAAGGCCTTTTTGTTATTGCATGTTTGTTATTTTGTCCGGTCAACGCAAAGCTTTTCTGCTCTCGGAGGTTAATCGCTCGCAGTCATTTCCCCCTGGTGGTTCACTTCACACCACGGGGATTCCGCTCGTGATCAGGTTTTTTTTTTGTGTGCAAATTACACATCTAGGTCATCTCGGTAAAGAGAGGCCGGTTACATTAGCACTGCATTCGTGACGACGAAGGGGAGGGCAACAAAATAAATATATATATATATATATATATATATATATATATATGGGGCTTGTTGCATGTGTGGCGGAGCGGCGGCCGCGCCTGCATCTCGGACAAGCCTTCGTGTCAGGAAGGGGTGCTGCGGGATGTTTTCCTGTGTTGCAGCCAGTGATTAGAGCCATCTTCTCTCTACAGGCCACTGAAGGGCTGACAGCCTAAATGAATGACGTATAGCTGCATCGCACACCGACGACAAAAACAGCCTGCACGACTTGGTTGATGCACAGGCTGCACTGCACGACGCCTCACCTCCACGCAGATAACCAGAATTTAAAAGCAGAAAGACATTAAGGAGACATCAGTTATATTATATATTATATGCATTAGTGATATTAAGAAAGAAAGCAGCTTTTCTGCCGGTGCTCTCCAACAGACCCCAGGGGTTTCTCCCTTGATCCGGTTACGTTTGCCTCCACGCAGCCGTGAAACCTGATTTCAGCTGACATTATTTAATCAGATTACCGGAGCTATTAGCGTGCATCTGTATGACCTGATGGCGGCGCGCGTCCCCCCCCCCCCGAGACAGACAGTTGCTCGCATCCCTGCGTATCTAAGAATGCAGCCTTACAATCTGCACGTACACAAACAGACTTTGAGGAAATATTAAATTGTTCCAAAGGCAGCCAGTTTAAACTTTAACTTAGTGCAGCTTGTTGAGACATCACCAGTTATGTAAGTTCTGATACAAATTGCAGCTGTTGCACTTTTTAAAAATGTGATTTTGGTATAAAAATGATTATTCGGCCCTGCATACAAGCGTCAGAATCTTATATCTTTAACTAGTGAGGGTACAGTGTGGCAGGTTTCTAGTGGTGAGCTAAGAGACTGGCCATCTATTCACAAAGAGAGCCAAAGACTTGATTTACAGTTTGCATTGTGTCATATGTTAGACATGTCCATTGACAGAAAATCTATCTGCAACAATTTAGGAAATCGATTACCTAATCTTTAAACGAAACCGCCATAAATTCACAGGCGTATCTGCTGTTACTGGTGCAAGAAGGTCTTCCACATACTCCAGCAGCCTGACAGCAGTGTAGGCTTTCATGCAGGGAATGTGAGACGGGAAGCGACCGGCTCCTCCACGCGGCACCTGGAGCATATTATGTAATGTGTCGTAGTCAGGTATGACTAGAATGGAGGGAGCAGCTCAGCTGGCGTTTCCTCTTAGGTTTTATGACGCACTGATAATGGTCACACTAAAGTAATCGGGCACCTGTTTTTCATGGTGCCTGATGTGCTTATCAACTCTTAATAGCATCTAGCATGTGGTTAAGACTGCACCAGAACCGGTCTCGGCACGATGACCTGTGTATATAAAGGCAGTTTGATATTGGTGAAGCTTCACAGGGCAGGTGATTGGCGTATATTGTGGTTTATGTGGCGTGTAGCTTTGTTTTTCATCCCTAAATGAGATTCGCATAAAATTCTCATGCAATGACATTTTGCTACAGCAGTCGGGAATATATGTAAAATAACTGAGGATTTTTGGACGCATGGTTTGGAAGTTTATGCTGCAGTCTATTACATTTTTTCATTGCACCGTGTTGCTAATCAGAAGGATTTCTTACTGGATTTTTCCTCAATGTGTTGGTAGTACTTTGATTTGTCACGTAATTAATTTACTGGATTATCCCAAAACAGCCGAGTTTCATTTGATTTCTCCCGAAAATATAATCCACCAGAACCCTTTATAAATATTGAGGCATAAAACTACAAGAATTACATTTTTCCAAGCCACCCCAGATCCTGACGCGTCTCGTCTTGTGATCCATTAAGTCAGAGATGATTCCCTGAACAACGGCCACACCTGTTAAATCCTGTACATAGCATTTGTTGTCTGTTTGAAACCGAACCTCCTCCCCCTCCAATGAAAATATATATTTTATATTATAAAAGTATACAGAGGTGACCCACTGCGGCAAACCCTGTAATGGGATTACAGTATTTAACTTACGTAATAGTGGAATTCTGTAAAACCCCAAAATTAAAATGTGAATTTGTAGTATCATTTTATTCCATTTCCCTCCAGGAAGTCTTAATATGGGCGTGATATATAGAAATAGCCGGTTACATGTTAAATCAGCCGGGCCTCTTAATGTCCATTATTGCCTGGTAATTGTATATGGAGCAGCTCCAGAGAGTACAGCTTGAATACAGTCTTTGATCTTAATTAACTCTCAAAGATTAATGATATTAAGTGTCTTGCCTGATGAAAGCAGCGCGTGTGCTTGACTTTCAGCCGATGCTCTCGCGTGTCACCAAATGTGCACGTATATGACACAAACGCTTAAAGTTAATAACCATAGGGGCAAAGTCCCGTAGTGTATTCTTCTGTTATATTTTAATCAAGCACCTTCAGTTGTGGTTGGACACAGGAAGTCAGCCACGTGCACTTTCTGAGCCTCCCGTCTATTCACTGCAGCCATGAATAGGAAAACTGCTGCCAGACTTGTAATCGCACATGCCATCAATACCAGTCATGCTTGTTTACGCCGGGTGGATGCATGGAGTGGAGTCTGGCCTCTCGGCGGCTGTGCGGATGATACGAGGAGGCACGCGGCCCTGGTGGATTTGTCTCCTGCACCGTTTGTGCAACAGGCCGCAGGAGCAGCCGTTACCACGCCAGCCAGACAACTCACAGGGCCGGCGCCGTGAGCAGCGCGCAGCCAATTTCGATAACGTGGTTTTGATTGTTGTTGCAGTTTCACACGCGCGTGCTCGTGTTTGTTGCAGATGTTGGTGCGTGACTCACGCTTTGCACCAAACGTGACGAGGCTCGTCTCGGGTGTCGTCTCGCTTTGTGGCTACTTTTGGTTTTGTTTGTGATCCGTGGACAAAATGAGTCAGCTGACACCCCCCGGTCACGTGGCGTGTGGCAGCCGCCTGGAATTCACAACGACAGCGCCGTATGATGTGAAGCTGTGTTGTGTAAAAAGAAGAAGCTAATGGGATCACCGGAGAAGGCAGATGTTCCCCATCAGAAAACAGCGTTGAACTAATCTTCAACTACTAAACCTACATTTCACGAGGCTTTGTGTCGGTCACCGTGCTGTTGAGTTCAGTAATCCTGACCCAGGATCTGCTCGCTCTCACCGCGGTCTCGGCTGTGAAGGGCCACTCCTGCAGAGGAGGGGCGGGTCGACGTGGGTCACGCTGGAGGACGGGGACGGGCAGGAAAGCAGCAGCTTCTAGTGACAAGAATTAGACTTAAAATGAGTTTGTGTTTGTCACCACGAGGCTACTGGAGGGTATCGGGTGGTTGACTGTAGAGCTGGGGGTCAATTATTCAGTGGCATCTTTATATTATTGATTTTCTGTCTTTATGTCAGAGTTGTTTTGTTTCTGTCTGTTAGCAGGATATCCCAACGTTTAGTGGAAGTCAGTGCACACACAGTTAGGCCGAGGAACATGTGATTAGTTGTTGGTGAGATTCGGAATCCGGATAACGATCAAGGAATTTAATGCTGCAAGAAAAGGCACCAAAGAACATTTTAGTTTTTCATGTTCACATGAACTGTCACACGATAACGAGCAGCCGGTGGCACTTTTATTCCCATATTGATATGTCATCACGTGCATTTTGAGACAGTTACAGATTCATTGTTTCAATCGTTAAAACGTCTAAACTCATCACTGTTCAAGGAAAACTAGTTTTCAACTCAGACAACTTTAAGGTGACTCTAGTACCATGAAACATGTCGTAGACCAGGTTCATTTGTTAACACTGGATTCATTATCACCTTTTTATTTCCTTTTTTTGGTGGAGGTTTGGTTGATATTGCTGTTGGTTTAAGTTCAAATATTCTGCAACCAACAGGATTAAGGGGGCACTCTTGTTGATGATTAACTGGCAGTAACTAGGGTTCGATCAGTAGATCACCTGCAGCTGGAACAATTAGTCGATTGATTGATTGATAGATAGAGGAAAGGAATCGTCAAAGTATTTTCTTTTTTCAACGTATAAATGCCAATTGTTTGGATTTGCATTTCTGTCTTAAGAGATGGTAACCTGAACATCTCTGGGTTTTGTACTGAGGGTTATCACACTGGGCTTTAGAAATCTGTGATGGGTATTTTTCTTTTTGTATTTTTCATGACAATAATCAGCAGATTAATCAATAACGAAAATAATGTAGTTAGATTAGAGTTCGAACAATCTTGCTGATGTCAGCCTCTTAGTAAAAGTCAAACACGAGCTAGTCGTCATCAGATGTGATTGACAGAAAGACGTTTCAATGTAAATCTTTGTTTTACGTGATGAGAATCTGTTGCTGTAAAGGCAGAGCGACACTTGGCAGCAGAGCAGGGTTGTGTAGGTTCACCGGACGCCCGCTGTCCTCTCTACCCACGCTGCTCGGCTGCCAGGCTGAAGGCCGTGTGACTCTTGTCATTGCAGGCAGACAAACGGGCACACCACAATGCGCTGGAGCGCAAGCGTAGGGACCACATCAAAGACAGCTTTCACAGCCTCCGGGACTCGGTTCCCGCCCTGCAGGGAGAAAAGGTTGGTAAAGCTCAGCCTGCAGGTCCCCCAGGCACACAAATGGCTCATGTAAGAAAATTTTGTACTTGTATTTTGCCATGTGTTTACTGAAAGGTTAAGTATGCTTGTAGAGGAATATGTGAATTTAACTGCAGAGGGTTTTAAGGGAGGAGGGCATTTTTTAACCATGATGTAATACTAGTGATTTATAGTGAATGTACAGAAATGCTAATGACTTCGCTTGCTTTGTGTGTGTGTGTGAGATGAAGGGACGGGGAGGGGGGGGGCAGAATGGCAGCAGCAGGACAGCAGCAGGGCAGTGATGCAGTTTAAAGACTTGGACCAGCGTCAGGAAGTTATTATGAGGAAATTTAGTTGCTCTTTTCCTGTTTTGACATCCACGACGTGGAGAGCACTTTTATTCCCCTCCTACAAAACCACTTCATGACGCCCGTGCGGTGACGAAGAAATGTGTCAAATCTCGTGATGGTGAACAGTAATCACGCTCATTAAATATAATACACCAGAGCTGAAACGACTAGTGAATTAATCTCGTACTGAAAATCATTAACGGCCATTTTTAACACAGAGAAACGCCCCAAGTTCACCTTTCTGGTGACCCCGGTTCAGATTTTTGGACTGTTTTGGACAAAACAAGCAACTGGGATATAAATTGCGATGTTTTATGTGGAACTGACCCATGAAGCTGTCTTTAATTGCCCCCCGGGGACAAATAACGTTTTTTGAATTGAATTGAATCAACATTTTCCACTATTTCCTGGTGTCATAGACCAAACCGCTTAATTGGGAAAATAATTGGCAGATTAATAGTTAATGAAAAGAATGGGCCCGTATATTACCGTCTCTTGTTTTTTCTTCCCGTGACAGTTGATGCCATATTTGATAAAGATTTGTTTCTGATATCACAGGAAGTGGACTTTGTTTCAGGCTATAAAACACCGAAAGAGAAACTGGTTTTAGTATCGACGCAGAAACAATCGCGACATTTCCACTGATTCTCACCACAGTGATCACAAACCTGCTGCTGCCATTAAGTCGACACGAGGGAAGCATGGTGGCAAAACTGCACCAATTACACAAGTAGCAAACGTTTGTCAGCTAGCGGGCCGCCGCAGCACTCGAGGCCAGCGCCCTGACAGTAATGTGTCGGGGGGTTGTGACCTCGCCCGTGCATGTCACACCGTAGCCTCCTGCGGCCGCTTCGGCCGGCGTAGCGTCGCGACAGCAGCGGCAGGGCGTTTAGTGCAAGAAATGTGATGCGATATGTTTTACGAAATGTGAAACGAAATGTGATACTTGGCTTCACTGCTTCAATTTCTGCATGTGTCACTAACAGCAGTCTACCAAACAGGCGTCTCGAGCTCAAATCCTAGACAAAGCCACAGAGTACATCCAGTACATGAGGCGAAAAAACCACACGCACCAGCAGGACATCGACGACCTGAAGAGGCAGAACGCACTGCTGGAGCAGCAAGGTAACGACTCACTGTCGCTGCGTCCTGCAGGCCGGGGGCACGAATCTGAAACCTGTTCCTGGGGTTGACTGTCTGAGATCGTGTTGATTAGTTTGTTACATTTCCTGTGAGACTTTGTGTACCAGCGTCATGAATCCGAGTCCCGCCCCCCCGCCTGCAGATACCTTTGACCACACGGTAAAAAAGAAAAGCTTTAAAAGTTGTATTTATTTCGATTTAATAATATTTGATATATTCATTTCAGCCCCAGAAACATGTCCACTGAGTGGCCCTAAACACAGTTAACATTTTTGGTGGGACAATATTTAT
>JAVQJD010025493.1:0-11360 GCA_036023655.1 Nannoperca australis | reverse complement strand
GGGGGGGGGGGGGGGTAACAAAAAGCGCACGTGTTGACTTTGAGGGACTTTACAGTGTATGCATGTAGGTCACACTTTGGAGGCAGAGTGGGAGGAGAGCTGACTTATCTAGACTGGACTGATATGTGGAGGAGTGGGGGTGGGGTGGGGTGGGGCGGGCTTGGGGGTCAGACAATTCCTTCAAATATCTGAGTGGTGTGTTCATGTACTCCTGTTTCTATAAAGCAAGACGCTCGAAAGGCGGCCCTTTGACTGAATGTGCTATCTGAGAATATAGGGCTGAGGCTGTTTGCATTTTTGCCCAGTGACTGAACGTGTACATTCGAGCTGTTCATCACTTGATCGCTGTTGAACAGCTGTTCGTAAAGAACAGGGAATACTTTTGTGAGGGGCAGTCACCATATGGCTACCCGAATCATAACTCCAGGCTCCCGCTCCTTTCACAAATATCACTGGTGGAGGAGCGGATAAACAGTGACTCTCTTTTTGTCAGACAGGAATGAGGACTAATGGCGGCACAAAATCCCCTCCAGGGGAATCGCTGCCCTCAGTAACAGTAAACACGATTGACTCTCGGTAATGATAGATTTTATAATGTGTGACAAATGGTGTTTGGCGAAAGTCTGGAGTCACTCTTTCCTTCTTCTCCCCGTTTCACCTGGCCGCATGTTGTTTTTGAGGCTGAAAAGTCATGAAAAGAGTTCCCCATTAATCCACAATGTGAAGCTCTGCATGACATTTCTGCCATCACACAAACCTGTTGTGCCTCTTAGCGTACATGTTGTGTTATCTGTTGAAAGACCTGTTAGTTCAACCATGCAGGGGCCCAATTTCTCTCAGATGAGGCTGAAAACATCAAGTAGACGCAGAATCTCTCAGAACTGTCCTGGAGGCAGAAAGAACTACGGGTACGCACATTTTTCAATTACGGCCTTGACTTATGTTCAGTACGACACTGAGTTCCACAGTAAGGTAGAGAGGTAAGAGATTGTTTAGATTGAAGTGAATTTGAAATATGTATTATTCATTAAATGTTTTTATTTATTTATAATATGGCCTTACATGAGCTTTGACCATAGTCCTGACATACTGGGAATGTAGAATTCATGACAATAAAAACCTTAAACTTAAACTTAAACTTAAACTCATGTAAAATGTCTTTTTCCCCCAAAGGACTTGAATGCAGAGCGTGACACAACTCCAAGATAGAGAAGGTGGACCTTGTACACAGCCATTTACCTATTGTCTGTGTTCTGCCTTTAAAAGACTCCATACCTCAAATTCTGAATAGCCTGTGAACCTCTTAGACGTGTCTTTGTATTATGAGGGGGTTTCTTAACCCTCCAGGTTCTTTCAGCAAAGTACAAACGTGTGACATTAAAAAGACACTTCTGAGTGAGAGTCTGATGCAAGCATGATGAGAGCTCTGGGTTCCCATTATTACGATTGCAGGGGAAGATTGAGGGAGAGTGGATTGTAGAGCTGCCAGCGCAGAAGCCATTGTCATATTAGGGTGAGGAGGTGAGGGGGTATGATTTACTCAGCAGCTGCATTCATGGAGCTTCATTATTTCACCCCGAGCCAACCGTCATTCTGTCACGCTCCGTCTCTGGTTTGAATTACGCCGGTCCCACAACATTTATTACACGGCTACAGAAAGTTCTGTCTAATTTAAAAAAAGACATCTTGGTTTGAGTTCACTGATAAAAGATACTATTGAAAATAATTGTGAATCACTGATTCATCTCCTCTTAATTTCCTTGTTTTTGTTGTAGCATAATTGGCTATTGAAAACCTTCCCAGTCAAAGAAGTAACTTATTAATGCAGTGAATCTTTTTTTTCTTGTTTCTTTCCTGAAGCTGAGCTATAGAGCCGAATGATCTCTGGCTTACTCGGTGTCTTGGGTGCATAGTGTTGATATTGCTTTTAGCAGTGTGTTTTCTGTACGAATACCTCCGCTTGATCAGATCATCCCAGAAATCTGACTCTCAACTCTGGGTATTATTCTAGTCGTCCACTTATAGAGGTTGAGTTGTTTTAGCCAACAGTACCCCCCTATTCTCAGCGCTGATCTCAGGATTCAACCTCAGCACTCCGAGGAGCAGACCCTCTGTGTCTTCCTTGAATATCTTGTTCTATCAGCTTGAGAGCGGCTCGGAAGAGAGAGGAATGCTGCTGCCGCTGCTTCATGTGGGAAGCACTCTGCGGTAAAGTCCAAATAAATAGGGAGTCCGGTGCCTCACTCATCACTGGCATGGAGTAGTAAGGCCCTTTGGGCATTTGGATGTCTGGTCACTCACTTTCTCATCATCCTAAAGCACCAACACCCCAAATTTGACTAGAATGGAGAGATAAGCTCTTTCACCACCAGGAATCTGCAGCAAAAGCCAAAAATGTGTCTTAGTTGGTGTTCAATAGTTGATGAAAACCATCTGTGGTATTTTTGTTTTCATATTTCTGACCCCTCCGTGTTTTCTGTGCCCAGTTTTTAGCCATGTTAGCTTCATGGCTCTAGTGGCGTCAATGTTGGTCAGTTCAGTTCAAATATCTCAATAACTATTGGACTGCCATTTTGTGGAGACATTCAAGTTCCTATGGGGATAGGATCCAATGCATTTGGGTGATCCCTGGACCTTTTTGGCTTTTAGTTACATATCTTGACAGCTATTGGGTCAGTTGCCAGAGGATGAACCCCAAAGACTTGGGATTATTGTCATATAGGTTGAGGTTTAACATCCGTGGTTTTGAGTTAAATGTCTCACCAACTGGATGGATTGCCATGAAACTGGCACAGACATTGAGGTTCCTCTCAGGATGAATTGTAATAGCTTTGATGATCCCTTAACTTTTTTTCTGGTGCTAAGATCAAGTCAAATATTTTGTGACTAAATACTAGCAAAACTTTAGTGACATTCCCATCTGCCTCAGTTGGACTTTGCGTTTGTTCAAATGTTAGCTTGCTAAAACGCAAAACTAAGATAGGGAACGTGGTAAACACATAGACTGTAATCATAATCCATGTTTCCAGATGGGACATGGGCCAAAAGGAAGAGTCAAAGAACACGTCAAATAAAATGTGTCTGGGGTATTTTGGCTTCATTTTTGTACAGTAGGAGGAAGTGGAGATGCGTCACCCATCAAGTCTACGGGTAAACATTATACCAGTTTAACACCAGCATGTTAGCATTGTCATTGTGAGCATTTTATCATGCTAATCTAGCTAAAACCACTGCTGTACCTAAACACTGCCTCACAAAGCTGCTCAATTATCTACCAAGCAGTTCTGATAAAACATACTGGCAGCTTTAGTCTTTTATTACGATGGCGGAGAAATGGTCCTCTTATTGCTTGACCCACCAGAATAAAAAGGACAATTAGGTGTTTGTACAATTACTGCCCCCTTATTACGGCACTTAACCTCTCAGTCCTTTCAGAATCAATAGGACTGTTGTCTTTCAATGTCAAAGCCTGACTTTTCTGGAAAAGAACGAGTTGCACAATAAATGTTGTTAGCACTTTTTATATGTGTTCTTTCAGAATCACTCCTTCGTGGTCGTTTTCTGTGTCCCTACTGTGCAAATAAAATGTCAGCCACAGCAGGCTCCCGTTCTGCGCCAACAATGTCCATTTTTCTTTGCACTCTTAAAACACTCTCCCACATTTGGATTAATTGCCATGCAGAGTTTCACACTGCCAGTAGTGCACAGAGACAGTCAGAAAATCTTTTTTGGTGATACTTTGCTCACAGAGTACTTGAACTATAACTCCAATGAGTGAGCAAACCCACCCATGGACGGGAAAGTGTGCATAATTACACGTGTAAGTGCTTTTTACCTTGATGAAAATAAATGACACGTTGCTGCTGCTGTTAGATGTGACCAAAAAAATGAACAGGAGGACTGCTGCACATATTCTTGTTCACGCTTGGCGAGCTTGTACGAGTCAGATTTCAACTGACAGGGAGATGGGTTCATCAACAAATTACAGAGTCCAGAATAATTAAGGGTTTTGAATTCACAGCAACAAATACTTTTGATGGTGTTGACTTTATAAATTCTCCTGACATACTAATGCAAAGCTGATTACATGAGATTTGGCACCCGTAACACAACAGTGTAAAGACATTAATTGAAAATAATAAGTAGTGTTGAGAGACACTGGAGGGATATTGCTTTGTGGCATCTATTGACTTTTTTGTTCTGAAGGAAGAATCCTGGATCCTGGGACACGGTTGGCTGTTGCATGGGTATAACAGCGCTCCGAAGTGCTTGCATTGCTTAGAAACAAGCATCACTTAGAGCACTTATCAGTTCAACCAGAGCCACCATCACTGTTACGTTCAAATTGCTACCCAGTCTCAGGCAGCTGTGTCTATATAGGGTTGTGACTTGGAAGTCTGTGTAGCATTTATTTGGTCACTCATACATCTTGCCTTGTCAATGGAGGTTGGATGAGGTTCATGGGAACGAGCACTTTGGCAAAGCCTGAGGAAATTGCCAGCTTCCCTCTCTTTAGGCCGTTACCACCATAATTGTTGATCAGTCACTCTCTACTTTGGCCTTGTTTTCTAAAGCACCTTAAGCTGCCGCAATGATTTGGCACACTGGGTCGTCTGACACGGCAGCAGAGACTTTTTTATGGCCTGAATCTCCAGAAAGTAGGTAACAGTAGGTCCTCAAAGTTTGGCTTCTGAGCAGTCGCAGCATGAGTTGCGTGCAAAGCCATCACAGCAGGCCTGGCTTGTGCTAATCTTTGGCACTTACTTGCACTCAGAAAGATATTTTAGATAGTTTCCCAACAGAAACATCACCACTAGGAGCCAGGACAAAGCATTTACCAGAATGTGCTCGGCTGCCTTCTCAGCAGGGGAAACCATTTCTCGGTGATAAAAATGATGACATGCAAAAAAAAATTAAAATAAAATGGATCACCGCAGGGGAAGTGCTTGAGTTGTCCGGTGTGCCCGTGAGGCAGGTACAGGAAGATTTAGTCAGGGACAGAGGCTTTAAACATAGGAAGCTGGCCCAGATGGCTTGTCGGCGCATCCTTAATTTCACACCCCTCCTCTGGCAGGATGTTGGAAAGGCCTAACTCCCCCAATAGTGGACAGGGACGTAGTGGATGTCATCCTCCTCCATAGTAACAATGAAATCAAAGCAGGGCTGCCAGTCAGTCCGTCGCCTGGCTATGGCCCGACCTTGTATCCAGATGACAGAGGAAGTGGACTTTATTTCTTTCAGAGAGAGAGGGGAAGTATGTTAAAGCCTGAGGCTGGCTGACTCCAGAGAGCAGGTCTGCTCCATGGCCTGCATGGCCTCCCGTTCCTCGCCGGACATACAGGGCTATTTCAGAGTTCCCCAGCCTTGGTCCTTTGCCAGATATTGTGTCCCTGAAATTGCTGTAGCCGTACTGTCACATACTTGTTGCTCTTTACCCCCAAAGACCAATCGAAGAAAAGTGCAATTCACTTCCAGTTAATACATTTTCTGTTCCATTCAAGCGTGTTTAACTCTGTGTTATTTTCTTTAATCTGAGTGTCCATTGAAGGGAAACTGCAGCTGCATATATAGAAATATTCAAAAGGCTTCTCAGGCATTTTTACCCATTTATACAGTGTACAACCTCAAGTACCTAATTACAGTTACTATATCGGTGAAAACCTGTGTCTGTATTTTTGAAGGGCTGCCACGTCCTTTTTGACAAACTGAGACTCTGAGAAAAGCTTGATTTGTTTACACAAGATTTCTCTTTTCCTGTTCCTGTCATGTGACTGATCACAGACAAAACTAAAGAGGCGCGAGGAAACGCTAACGGCAACATCTCCTTCACCGTCCATGAAAAAGGGATGTGGGAGAAGCGTGGACATGATAAAGAAAACAGGAAATTTGCTCGCAATGAAAAACATTGCGCTCCCATTCACACAAGCTTTAATGTGCCCTGTTTCGTAACCGCGGAGAGAGGAGCTCTCATCTTTATGCGTACCTTTGAGGCTCTGCCTCGGCCTGCCTTGTATCTGCCTGCTTGTCATTTTTAACTGGCTTACAGTGCATTATGACAAATAGGTCTCTTCCCCTACATGTGCATGATTTATCTTTAGTCAGCAGGTGTCCTCCAGTGGGTAGAAAGTCCAGTTTTAGTACTACCTGCTTGTGACAAAACCACAAGTATGGGCCACAAAGAGCTCAGAAAAGGACACGACAAACGCACATATGCAGAAGCATTTACATAGTAAAAAAATCTACTGTGTACCACTGAACTCCCTCTTATTAGAGCAGAACTGCAGTTCATTCACATCTCCTATCAAAACTCCTCTGTGACTCTGCAGAGCTCCTTTTGGTTGGAAATGTTACATTACTTCCTGATTCTTGTTTACAAGAGAAAGATAAAGCCATGCTGGAGTGGTGTTGTTTAAAAAATTCATACATTGTCTGTTCACACACACCCATCAGTGGAGGCAGCAAGCAATTTCAATTGAGTTTTATTTATATGGCGCCTATATAGCAAACTAGTTGTTCCCCAAGAAAGGGAACAAGTAAAGATGCAACTTTCTTTGACTCATGTGACTGTACTGCATTTTTAGAAATGATAGGCGCTGGCATTTAACATACGTCGTCATAACATATAAACATCTTACTTTTTTTTTTCTTAGTTCAATATTTTGGGACGTATAACTTTTCTCTCTCTGAGTTAGAGGTGAAGAGTGATACAACTCTCATGTCTGTGAGGTAAATATGTAACTACAGCCATATTTAGCTTAGCATAGTGTAAAGAATGGAAACAGTGGTAAACGTCTAGGTAACATAATTCACCCACCAACAACAATTTGCAATTGCAATTTATGTATCTATATCATGGACCAATAACTTCTCCAGTGTGGCAGCTGATCCCTCGTCAAGAAATAGTCCCTCACATAACCTCTAGTTAACGTTGAATTTCTATTTTTACACTTCACGTTTTGTACAAAATGTCAAATTGTTCCTTTCATTTTGGACAATTTTGCCTTTGTCCCCTGGCTGGGACAAACAGGGACATTGCAGTTATGTGGTATGCATCTTCAACCACTAGGTCACCTTGACTGATCTTGCTGTTTAAATGCAAATTATAAACATGATAGGAAACGTTGACATCAGCATTATCTTTTTCTTGCATTTTTGTCATATTTTAAAGCACTAAATTGATGCAAAACTCTCAGATGAAGACGTCTTCTGCGGCTCCTGGTATTCTGGCCCTTCAAACCTAAATAAAGAGCTAATGTTGATGTTCCTCTGGCCTGCTGTTTGCACAATTCAATTGAAAAGTAGCCAGTGGCCCATCTTTCCTCCCTGTCAACCTGGTATGCGAAGCTGAAACATCAAAGTGCCGCCTGCTACACATGCTGAGTGAACAGGCACAATTGTCCTTGAAAAATTCGGACTTCTGGCACGTAGCTCACATATATACATCTGGCACTTGCATCATGACAGAGGCATGCAGCAAAGCAAAGGCAGAAAGACCGGCCGCATCTAATGCAGCCATCTCTATATGATCGCTGTCACATGGTTGGCTTGTTCGAGAACAAGACTAACCAAACCGTTTTCACCGCCTCATCTGAATGACATTTTTACCTACCAAAGCACTTATCATTTCTTCTTTTTTCATTACTTTTTAAACAAAAATCTGCCTGAAAATATTTTTAGGCCACCTCAAACATTCATGTTTGCCTGGCAGAGCAAGCTGGAGCTGGTGCAGGGCACACGCATGAATCCCACTGTGAGAATGGGGTTTTCACAACAACAGGGAAATCACATTTCGCAAGAGCAATGTCAAGCCTTTACAAGGACATGTTCAGTGAGCTGTTTCTCTGAGACAAAACCACATCAAATGAATGTCAATGAAACATTCTAAGTTTTAAATGTTCGGTAATTGATGAATTAGTTTTGATATTCCCCAGTGATCAGTGATCAGAGTATTATGCCCTGATCTGAATCAGTCATTGCAATTACTGTCATTTGAAGTGCTTGAAACATAGAAAACAATTTACTTTCAGAGACTTTTAATGTGGAGTTTATCTGTCTGAAGAATTTTACACATCTAAACTCGTGTGTTTATGCCCTGTGTAATCATGTGATAACAGAAAGAGTAAATCAACTTTGGAAATGTTGTGTTTTATCTTTGTAGGTTAAAATGTGATGTTGCTTTTTGTTGGTTGAGGTTAATCTCCCGAAGCTGCTGCTTATCTCTGCACCACCAGCTGGAATGCATGGGAAAAGAGGAGAAACCAAGCTCAAATACTTCTTTGGCTCTCTGCCCCCTATTTACATTTGTATGGTGGTTGCCAACAAGCCAATCACCAGTTTTCAGGTCGAACAATCACTCTGAATAGATAGATGTAGATCTGTCAGATGTTGTTAGATACAGAAAAAAAATGTTTTGTTCAGGTTTTATCTCATTTTCAACAAATCACTTATACTTCACATTACTGCAGACCCTTTTGCATGTGTGTTCTCGTTTTTTAAATTTATTTTTCTCACCTTCCAGGCAACCACAGGCTTCCATTTATGTCTGTTCAGTTAGGAAATAAGAAAAACAATTAGGAGACTCTTTAAAACTGCCGGTGATGTGTATTTTATGACAATAAACATCAACTGCTAATTTTATATTGCTATCATGAGTTAATGCAGTTCACACTATTCAAATCAATCTTCACCTATAACAGCATTACTATGCAATGATAACAAAAAATAAAATGAATGCAGGCAAGATGTTCGCTGTGATGCATTAGGCCTACACAACTCATGCAGGATTCAACAGTTTACTAACTGATTGGTTTTAATATCTCACAGAAATGAATGGAAACTAGTGGCTGTGTTGGAAAAATGTGCATAACACAAAATCATTCATTCACAAAAATGTAAAGTTAATATAAACCGCAGCTAAGGAGCTTCAAACCTAATCACTTATATAAGAAATGAGAAAAGAATGAAGTCAAAGTTTAAACTCAACACTGAAGTGAAACATTCTGCGTAACTTGCGGTGTGCCCTGATATTGTTGAGCCAGTCACTTTCTTGTTGACGCTGCAGTCCTGTGTACTGAAGGGTAACACGGCCTTAAACAGTTCACAGTGCAGCTCTGTTTACTCACCGTCCACATACACGCAAGTGTTTGTGCTGACTGTCCTCTAGCTGAAACTGCTGTTTAGGAACATGAAAACGGTTAATCTTCTTTTCACTTTACTATTTAATGCATATTAGGACACATGAGCTAAGTGAGTGATAACAGTCATAACAATCTGTCATGAAATGCAGTATGAAAGGTCACTGTGTTTATTATCGTGACAAGATACGCTCTCAGCCATGAACCTCCGTGAATAGATGTGTTTGGTTTTCTTTGGCTTTCACTTTACATTGCTATAAATTGGAGCAATGTGTGCTTTTAATTATATTTGACAGAATGCAAACAATTATTAATGGGATTATATATTTGTTCTAACCATTTACGTAGCTGACAGGCCGACAGGTTTCCGTATCTGGTGTCTCGATGTTTGGAAATGTGGTGTGTACATTATAAAGGACCTCCATATGGAATATATTGACATCTGGCGCAAACATTTTCATCATTGTGAAATGTGGGGAGAGAACTAGCAGCTCCTGGAGCATCATGGGCGAGAGTCGCCTTCAGTATGTAAGATGTCGAAATGCCCTCTTCCTACCGCTCGTCAATCTGAAGTGAGAAGTCGGTGGCTGTTTTGGCCGGCAGCCACGTGTGAGCCAGCACACATTGAGTTATGACTTTGCAGCACCTCCTTCAGCAGTTATGAGAGCGAGCCACTTAGGATGACAAGTGATATAAGAGATATGAAGTCTTGACAAGTAATGTGGTGCCCATTAGCCTCATACTCACACTGGAAATAGACCATGTCAGGAGTACTGACTGCACCAGCATATCTGTCATTAAATGTGTCTTTTTGAATGATCTGTGAAATGTTTTGCTTGACTTCAAAAAGCTTTTAGCTTGACTCCTTGTGGGTGTAATACCTTCTTTGCCCTCTCTTGTGAGATGCTCTTGCTACACTGTGATGGACATATCAGTCTATCTTACTATTTTGGAGCATTTCAAATAGCCAAAGCTTAAATCTTCGCCTTTGGTAATTCCATCTTTTTCAGCTTTCCCGTCAAAAATGCACCTCCAACATCTCGATGTGTTGTCTCTCAGGGCATGCCAGTCAGTCATGACATTTCAAAAAGAATTTCAATTTGCATGCTGTTTGTCAGTATGCGATCTCTCAACTGATCGTGAGGGAAGCATCCATCACTGAAACTCAGCTACGGTAGGGGTTTAACTCAGAGCTCATCACTCACCCTGCACGTCTCTCAGAAAGAAGAATCTTGTCACTCCACATCAGCCTACGCTGGATGGTTGTGCATTTTCTCATTATACCCCCTGTTATACTCCACAGATACTTCCAATCCATGTTGTGTTTACTGTTGAATACATACTATAGTGCTTTGTCTGTCATGTTTTGCACTGGAACCTTTGTCCTCTGACTATACTATAGATACTATATGTTAAAATCACAATACAAGTACACTTTTTTTAATTATCATAATAGTATACTGTATTATTCTGATGGCATGAGTTTTTGTTTGTAGAGAAATGAAAAGAAGAAAGTCGGATGTGTGTGTCTGCCACAGTGTCTTGTTTGATATTATTGCTAGGGGGGCACCAAAGACATTTTCAACTTCTACATACAGTGTCTATAAGTCATCAGACCTAAACAACAAAACAAGTAATTGTCTTGTGAGCGTCAACAGGACGACATCATTTACCTTCTAAAACCTTTACATATGACTGTCACAAAACATATTCCTAAAAAGATTTTCTATAGTTTAGGCAACTAAAACTACTTAGTAAAGACAGTAATCGTGGTTAAAAGGAACAGCAGTGAATGCTGGTAGGGAACAGGATGTTCTCGTCACTTTTTGTATGACCAACCATCCCATCCTGACCTCCTTCTGAGGATGTTCTGTGGTGGTGCTACAACAACAACATCACACTACTTTGCCTATCAGTGTAACAATCATCATTCACAGGTCGACCTCAGGGCAGGGTTAGGGGGCAGCATAGTGTTCAACATTGAGCTAGGACTCAAGGAGATGATCTCACTTATTCTCCCCCCTTTTAGTATGAAGGAAATTTGCTGTTCCTAAAATAGTAAAGATGTGAGCTTTCCTGATCGGAATTTCCTTTCACACTTTCCCCTTATCTGTGGCTCTGGGGGGGGGGGGGGGGGGGGGGGGTTTGTGGGCCCGGGGGGTTTTTGTGGGACACGGTGCCGGGTTTTGGGTCACCGCAACAAAGGGGTGGGGGAGGGTTTTTGGT
>JAVQJD010025488.1:0-17918 GCA_036023655.1 Nannoperca australis | reverse complement strand
TTTCTTTAAAGTTAAGACTAGTTTAAAGTCATCTTCATTGAAAAGTACAGTGCTTTTCCTTCAAAAATAAGGACATTTCAATGTGACCCCAAACTTTTGAACGGTAGTGTATATATGTGTTCATTTCATCAAGGCAGAAAATAAAAGTAGTCGGAGATCAATCAGATTTAGCCAATTTCACATTTAAACATTCAACAGAGTACAGACACACTGTAGCTAAATAGGATTCACCCGCCAGTGGTTTCAGCACACCCCATAATGTTTTTTAGGTTGATACCCTTCAGAGCAGAGGTTCCTGTTGAGTGCTGCAATTGATTCATGTTACCTCCCTGTAAGTATAAGAAATGGGCTAACAATCACAAGGCCCTGTGAAAGAGCTGAGTCAGGAGTCTACAAAGGAACCATTTTTAATCAGTTTCCACTGTTGGGAGTTGATGCGTAAGTTTCTCCAGACTCATACAGACAAAAGTAATGATTCATGATTAATTCTGTAATTCCCTGAATCATATTCCCTTTGTAATTCATCCAGAGAAAGGCACATCATTGCTTATCGAAATACAGAGAAATTCTTTGGAAGAACTTAAAACCACACAGCTTTTGCCTTATAGCCCAGTGTTTTCATTTTTATATCCCTTTGGCACTACCTCATTAGAGTTAAATTATTTGTTTAATTTCATATATTTACTGCATGTCTTCACTGCTGACACCTCAAACAGTCCTGTGGACAGAGAAGTCATGCTGCCCACCCAAAGCCTACTTCTGGCTTCCCTGGATATTGCAGTTACAGTTCGTGCAAAATAAATCAGTGCAGGATCTGCATCTGAATGCAGTGTTACATTAGTAGTAAATATTAGGCTAAAGTTTGTTTTATTTATGTCAAATACACAGATAGATTATGGTGTGCTTTTCCACTCCATTCAGGTCACAGTTCACCTTCATTAACTGTGAACTTCCTTCCACAAATGGCTTAATTTCCATCCTGGGGGGAAATAATTGCTGCTTTTGATCCCATCACAGTCCACTCCAGTGATGTTGTATCTATAAATGCACAGTGCAAACATGTGGCTATAAAACAATTTGGCTTTTTGGGGAAAATCTGACATTAGAGTTGTGTATATTCACCATGTACTGTATATCGAGTATCAAAAAGTTTCCTTCTGGGGTGAATAAAGTTTTGTCTTGCGTTAAAGGTATACAAAAATATGTTAAATAAGTATAAGTTATATGTACCACTTTGTGAGTGAACTATGTAGTTAGTTCGCTGTGTTTGGTGGTCTGGAGTTGACACTTAATACAAGGGCTGAGTGATAATTATCTTATCTGACTGTTGTCATGGCAACACAGCCAAAACATAAAAAAAAAAAAGAAGACGGATCAGTTGTATTTTCCAGAAAAAGTTTGGATATATTATATATGGCAGTCCACTCGTAAATGTTGTCTTCAGGGACTCACTGAGGCTTCGACTGCAGGATAAAGGCACATCAGTTACACTCTCATGGGAAGTGAAATGATTCTATTCTTGAGCTTCAAAACCAGAGGGCCTCCTGTCAGAAACATTACAATCTTCATGGTCGTCCCAATAAATGCAGAATCAGCATATCTAAAGAGGAAATGACTGGTAAACGAATAGGAAACTCCACTTCCTCCAGCGTGGATTTACAACAGTCCTTCCGGATGATGAAAATTTAGGGATAAAAAGCAAAAATGCAGCTTATGTCAGAAAGTAGAGAATGGTGTTGCCCGTGTCTGAGAGTGTGTTTATATGTATAATGACAGACCTGTTGCTGTCTGCACCAAAAAAAACTTTATTTCTTAGAGCTTCTGTTCATAAAGTAGAGACCCATATTTGATGTACACATTAAATGAAGACTAGGGCACTGAAATGAGAGAGATGCTAATACTGTACAGGTCGCCTCTGCTGTGCAAGGCTAGGAAGTTGGGACCCCCTTTCCCCACCTCATCAGAAAATAAACTCAATTCAGTTTCTTTTTTTGTCTTTTTCAGCAAAAGAATAAGATTTGTGTAGAAACAAGCAATGTTTTGCATCTGTCATCTTCTCTTTAACCCTCAAAATGTCCTCTGCAGATGTCTACGGAGGAAAACAAAAGAAACCTGAACACAACTTCAGTTGAAAGTATTTAAGTTATAGCAATACGCACACTATCAAGTGTACAATTTGTCAAGGTTCATTTGATTCTAATAAAATACCCATATACATTTCATATATTTATCTTTTTGGGGTATATGGATCCAAAAATAGACATTTAAATCATAAAGAGAGTGAGAGGATAGGGGAGAGAAATAAAACTACAAGAGCTACGAATGGTTGTCCTCCATCCCAGAGGAGGGAGGGGGGGGGGGGGGGGAGCGAGAGAGCGAGAGCGAGAGAGAGAGATAGAGAGAGCGGGAAGGAAGTGGTGGCGGGGGCAGGGGGTTAGGAGGGGATTGGCCAAGCTATACAGCGCAGTATGACACCCACTTTAGCTCATTACACACGTACAGTCGTGATCAAGGCACAGGGATCTTCTAAAAGTAATTTTTTTCAATAAAGTTGTACAAAATAATACATTTTACAGTCTGTACAAGAATAATAGTTCAGCAGTAAAGTAAAGACAGACATACAAAGGAGCAAGAGTCCAGGGAGGAAGAAGGATTGACAGGGGGAAGAATGGCAGGGAGGTACGAGCAGGCTGTTTGACCACGAGTGGGGAAAAAAAGAAATTAGTGTCCCGTTGGTTGTTGTCTTCTTTTTTTTATATTCCAGGATTATTGTATTCTATTTTCTCTTAAAACAAAAAGATCACAGCCAGGAAGGTAAAAGTGCATATGGGAAGGTGGTGGGGAGATGAGGGCGTGAAGGAGAAAATGAGAGGGGGGATTGAAGATGGAGAGTGAGTAGAATTGTCAGAGGAGAAAGATCAGGGGCGAATAAAGGAGAGAATGACAGAGACAGAAAGAGTAAAGAAAGAAAAAGAGCGCACAGGGCACAATGGCACAAAAGTCTACACAGACATGAACAGCTGTGGAACAGGGTCAATCATGACAAGATGAGAGTTCTCTTTAACTTATATGGTTCTGTACTGTAGAAGGATGCATTTTGCCCTCCGTAAGTTAAGTTCCACAAAAGTTGGCTTTTTTTTTTTGTTTCCTTTTGTTTGAAACCTCAATAAATCCTCATGTTTTGCTCCGTTACCAACAAGGCAAAGTCAGGTAGCAAAACAGACCGTTGTCGTCCCCGTCAAACATCTAGAGTCCGTCAGAGAAATTCACATCGGCGTTGGCTCTGTCCTGTTTGTTGTGAACCCTCGCCCACCTGCAGCCTGACCGATCGCGCAACACACCCCTGGTCCGTTGAGTCTGCGGTAGCGCTGCTCCTCGGGGCTCAGCTGCGCAGTCAGTCACTCAGTCCGTTTCATCTCAAAGCACTGTGTCGGAAAAATCAGCCAACAGCTCAACGAGCCTGCCACTCGTCGGTAGATCAGTATGTTTCCGGATCCACCCGGTTGTGCAGTCCAGTAAAAAGAAGGTGTGATATGTTTGTGTGCAAGTAGATCCTGTGGTTGGATTTTTGGATGTGTGTAAGTGAAAGGAAGAATTGGTGTACATGGTTTGAGTCAAGTCCTGAGCACAGTGCTTGTGTTTTTTCGTTAGATACAGTGTTCAGCTGATCTGTTGTGACATGTTTATTCTCTATTTGCAGTAAGTCGACAGTTCTCTCTCTCCTAGTTGCACTGAAGTAGCGGCTCGCTCACTTTTTGTCCCGACCCCAACGAGAGGGAAATCTCACAATCTCAACCGCGGCTCAAACTCTCGCCAGGAAATACAATCCAGACTGAGCCACTCGGGGTTCGTAGAAAGGTGAAGATAACGTGTATGGGGACTATATATGATGTCGAGCAGTGAGGAGCTGGGAGTATGGCTGAAGGTGGAGATCAGAGTCCGTTTGTGTGTTAGGTCCTCAAACCCTTCCATCAAAATAGCTCTGTCTACTGCAGGTAGCGAGTTTGCATCGAGGGAAGTTCTGGGTTCAGGGTGTGTTTACTGTAAGTGTGTGTGTGTGTGCGTGTGTGCGTGCGTGCGTGCATGTGTTTTGGCCCCCCGTTCCTTCACAAGAGCTCGCTCGCGTCATTGGAAAAGGGTAGTTCAGAGACTCGGGGTTCAAGGTTTTTCATAGTCCAACGTGTTTTTGGCTGAACACTTTTCGTCTCCCATCACAACAGCTCGTACTGCCGCAGGTGCATCCGCTGGATGATGTCTCGACAGTCGTTAAAGACACGCCGGATGTTTTCCGTGTCGACTGCGCAGGTGAAGTGGGGGTAACAGTAGTGCCTCCCGTCACCGCTTGCTGTGCTGATCCTCTATAGATGGAGAAAGGAACGGGTGAAAAACTATTTCACTACACATATTTCAAACGAACAAAGTTGCAGATTGACTGTTGAAGTTTTCTCTAGCAGCAGCAGCAGCAGCAGCAGCAGAGTGTGTCTCCAATTTTTTTTTTTTTTTTTTGGAGCTGCACAACACATTCTTGGTCACGCCATATTTAGCCAATAAAATTGTTCTATATTTTTGTTAATTGTCAACAAATCCTATGAAAAGATGTGAAAACTATGTATTAGTCCGTCTTCTCAATTACATTCCTACCCTGTCTGTGTCGCCCATTGGTTTCTACTCCAGACATATTTTATAAAACTGTTACAAATATAGTTTAATTGAAAAAAAGGCAAATTAATTTCCTTGGGCCACTGTAGTTTTTAACAAACATTACTCAAAACAGAGTAAATAATGCATATGTTGGGGACTATTTTCAGCTGCGGATTAATACACATTTGGTGCTCCAGTGAGTAAACGCCAAATAAACTATAAGTCAAGTCAATTTTGTTTGTATAGCCCAATAACACAAATTTACCTAACAACAAAAGGCACAACAGTAATCTTTATCTGTACAGCATATCACACCCTCTATCCTTAGATACAAACAAATAATGTACTCTTTAATGTCCACAACAAAATGTGCCAAATGTTTTACTGTGCTTTTATTGAACATGTTTAACCTTCTGCATCATGTGTGGCCAGCAAACTGTTAGGTATTATGCTACCAAACACAGAATGCATCTAAAGAGATCCTTCCTCCTCACTTAAGCCGTTACCATTTGGGCGACATTATTGCTATTCACAAAAAAATAGACCCAAGTTTTTAAAACAGGTAATTTTCTTTTTTAGGCATGTGTATGGGTATGTGTGCGAGTACATCTAGTGGTAACTTTTGTGACCTTGTTAGTGGGATAAGTTCATTGTTGGTTTGGGTCTTATTCATGGGATTTGGTAATAAAAAGAACAATAGAAACTCTTACCAGACTTTTGCACATCATAAAGCACAAAAGCATAGCTATTTTATTCTATGCACTTACCAGGAATTCGTCTCTTATGAAGTACTTTGCCCTTGTAACACGTGGATCTTCTCCGGGCTCTGGTGTCGCTAGAAGAGGAGTGAGAGGCTAATGAGACCGAATTTATTTTGACATGCAATCTTTCAGATGGGAACTATTCAAACAAGAATCGATCATTTAGCAACCAGGATGGAAACTGGCTTTTTATGGGTGCATTTATAAGTAAGCAGGAATGCATTATGATGCGAGTAATTATGTAACAAGTTGGAAAAAAGGCATTTTCAAACATCACTTCATTGTGATCAAGTGTGTGTCCGCACAGGTGTGTATTAAGTATAAGCTCTTGTGATCACTGACACTAAATGTGTCAACACTGTCCCTCAAAGATCTAGTTTTTTTTTTAGGAATAACAAGTCAAGAGAAGACGCAAGTCTTTGTACAGCTGACTTAATGAAGAGCTTCATAGTGGAAAGAAAACATTACTTTACACTAAAAGCAGAAATATCACTGCATATCCCTATAAAAGCAGAGGTATGTTTGTGCATGCTCAGGAATCCTTTACAGTGACAAGCAAGAGATTTTTAAAAACTGGGACATATTTAGTACAGGTGGAGGAAAACTAGGACATCTTGGTATTTTTCAGAGACCCGTTTCCAGCTGGGACTGTTTGAGGCATCAGGCCACCCTACTTTACAAGCAAGGATTAGATTATTTCCTGAAAGTTTCTAAAGGAGACATTTACAAGTTTAAGAAAAACAAAGGCCAGCTATATACAGCTACTAATATGGACAGTGTTCGTGAGAATTAATGGCGGACTTCCCAATTACATTCTTATCTTTCGGTCTCAATAAATGGCTGTATGAAGTCAAAGCTGTCTGTAAGTGGATAAAACTGTATGACTGCTCACCATCGTCAGGTGTGGTGTAGCGAGCAAATTCAGGAAAGTATTCCTCGATTTTGGACTTCCCTGCCAGCACCTTCTCTGCTAGCAGGTCTTGTTTATTTAGGAATAAGATGACAGAAATGGTCCGCAGCCACCTGAAAAAAGTAAAACACTATGAATCAAGATCACATACTGAACCGTCAAACTGTGTCTGAGTGAGAAGAGACACATGAAGAAATCCCTGCTTGGAGCTGGTCAAATAAATACAACAAACAGTGATGATGAAACAATCAGTGATGGCATTAAAAGTGTAGGTACTTCCTAGATATAATATTATTATTTTATATTATTAGATATAATATTAATTATTTTGAAGTGTGTGCATGGATCCCCAACTGCAAAGAAGGTCAGAACAGTTCAATTTAAACTTACAATGTAGATGATGAACTACATTTTGGACAGTCTGGGTTCAGTATTAGGGCAAATACATTTTAACTGATGCATTAAACTCGGTGTCCACCATGTCTGCTGTGTTTTGAGACACGCTGCCAAAGATCTTAGTAATTTTCCGCCGTTCTGCAACTTTTATTTGCTTACATGCCGCTGAAACTTGTAAATAAAGTTTGTGATCTACCCTTGATTGGTGTTATGCAGTGTTTGTTGCTAGGGAACCCCCACACTTTGTTATGCAATCATTCGAGAGAAAAAGCAGGCACGTTCATAAAAAGTTTCCCAGCCTTTGTACGGGGCTTTATCGATGATCATCATCTGTCTGCAGTTACAAAAAAACAAATATGATGTTCTGAGAAGGCTATCCAATTTTAAATCTATAAATAGAGTTCCTTGTGATTGTGGAACTGGAAATCCATGTAAACACACTTTTAGAAAGGCACTTTTCCCACCGTCTTTCCTTCTGCAGAGTGACAGAATACAACATGCAGACAGATACAGTATCTGGCTCCCTTCACCTGTTGTTCCAAATGTTCTTAAAGAGGTTCAGGGCCTCCTGTAAACGGTTGGTCTGATTGTCCTCTCTGATCACCATGTTGTAACTGCTACTGGCCACCACAAAGATGATGGCTGTTACATCTGAGGACAAGAGAGGGACAGAGATACAGAGATGAATCAGACACCGTGGGAGGGGCAAAAAAAAGATAATGAGGAAGCAGAAATAAACAGAAATTACCGTTAAAGCACTGAATCCATTTTCGGCGTTCGTCTCTTTGACCGCCAACATCAAACATACTGTGTGAACAAAAAAAAAAGAAGAGACATTGGTGTTAACCAGTGAAAAACTGCCATCATGTGGAGAAAGTGTACATCTGAGATTCTCTAAGCTCATCAGTTTGTTTATATCCTGAGTCACAGTACATGTTTAATACTGAAGCTGTGAGTCAGTTTTGTACGAAATTGTCACAAACAGTGTTATTTCACAGCCCGTTTCTTTATGTTTTTACTCACTGGAAATTAACTTTGTCCACTTGGAATCTTGTTTCAAAGATTCCAGAAGTCAGTACTCTGCACCGCAGCAAATCCTAGTAAAAAAATGACAGAAATTGTAACAGAAAAGTAGCTAAGATCATAAAGATGTCCTACAAAATTTTAATGATTACACTGCAAATCTGGAGCAAGCGTTACACTCTACAAATGACTTCTGTGTCCTGGACTTATTTTCTAGATCAGGGTGAAAAACTTGGAGAAACTGGGACATGAGATGTTTTCTGCCCCAATTTCAAGGCTTGCATGGGGCAACATGGGTAAAAAGACTATATAAGATAAACCTTTGATGGTTTGGAAAATGTCAAATTTAAAAGTGAATATAAAAACTTAAAGAAGCTACGCTGCTATACTCCAGGTCAAAGATTTAAACAAAAAACTAGATAGATCAAGATCCAACTTCAACATCACAAATTAGAGTAAGGGTCATTAGTGACGCCAAACAGTAATAGAGTAATTTTCAACCCCACTTTGTTTTGAAATATCTCTATGGGAAAAGTAAATATAGATGTATAATTAAGTAGGTAATAATAACTTTGTGGTGGCGGAGATTCACCCACCTGATCTGTTGGAGTGTAGTCACTCTGTTTCACAATGTCGATCTTGTCTAGAAAGCTGAAGTGAGAGAAGAAAAAAAAAAAAAAAAAGGAGTAAGAAAAATGTTATGCGGATAATATTACTGATCTGATAGTGGCTTCATTGTTGAAGACTTGCACAGATGTGCTCAGGCATCATAATCAGAAAGAAACACAATGAAAGAACAGTTTGAACTCCAAACATGACATGTACTTTTCTGCAGCAAGCATCATCTTTCCCCCCCAACATTTAGAAAGTATACTAAAATGTATGCTTTTAGGTAAAAGGTTATGCATAAAACCTCCGCTGGGATATCATAAAGTACAGCAATTGATTTCCCTCAATGGTTCTACATGGCATGGAAAGGCCTTTGACACTAAATGTTGACAATGTGACCTTAACTGTCCATTGAAACTGACATAAATTAGACTGTTTTGCATCATCCACTCAACAAATGGCACAACACTAAATCACTTTTAGCATCATAGATGAATGAAGGTAATGAAGGAAATTAGCACGTCAGTGACAGGATCTGAAGGGTTTATTTGCCCAAACTCTGAAAAACAAAGAGAAACTTAAGAAAAGAGAGATGCTGAGACAGAGAAGCGGATAGAGGAGAGTGCCATGAGAGTGAACATGAAAGAGGGGAAAGAGAGGAAGACAGACAGAGAGAGAGAGCGAGAGAGAGAGAGAGAGAGAGAGAGAGAGAGAGAGAGAGAGAGAGAGAGCGAGAGAGCGAGAGAGCGAGAGAGCGAGAGAGCGAGAGAGCGAGAGAGAGAGAGAGAGAGAATGAAAGCATAGTGGCGTCTGTCTGACATTACAGAGCATATTTCAAAAATTACTGGACATTCACAAAGAGGAATTTACTAATAAGAAGAAGTTCAGGCTACAGGCTCGTAGTCCCCAGCTGGGCAGCAAAGGCAGCCTCCACAAACATCACCACTTCTGTTCCTTTAAAACGTCCTCTGATCTGTAGATGACTCAGCCTCGGCCATGTTTGCTCACAAAAACTGCAAACTGCTGCAGTTGCATGAAAACTATTTTTCCTACTAAATGTATCTTCTCTGTGCGTTTATCTGCCTTTGCTTTGGAGATGATGACTAAACACTGTTTATTGCAATCAACTTGGCACTGTTGAAAACAAATTTAAGATGCACTTATGCAATCTTGTAAAAAAAAAAAAAGCATATCATTTAGATGTGACAATGAAAAGGTTATATTTTGGAGATATACAGGGTTAAAAGTGTTTACGGGGGAAAAAACGAGGCAAAGGGGATCATAGAACAAAAGTCTGGAAGACAGGTGGCAGTATCGGGCCTAGATAATCACAGTGCACAACTTACTGTCAGCTGCACATATTTTAAAATGTATCTGAGATGCTGAACATACATTAATAAAGAAACAGTTTAGTGTCTCTTGCACGTGACGGAGACATAACAGTCGTCGGAGATTTGCAAATGTTTGTGATCACTGCCAGTGACTCCTGTGTTGCCCTCAGTAGCTTTACAAACAGGCAGAGTCAGCTCAGTTTGGAGTATTTGCTGAGATTTCGCCACACTCCCACAGATAAAAACATCTACTGCTGCAAACTCGTTTGGAGCTAAATATTGGTTGGACAAGCAAAGTTGTTGCTAATGTTGGTGCTCTCTGTGCACTGATATTCCCACAGCTTAAGGCCAGTTAGATTTAAGACTTTTCTAAAGACATCAATTACTTAGGGTTAGAAACGTGACTTTGACAGGTCTCCTACTCCCTCGTTTGACTCGCATGATTGGTGTTTTGTCACCGTGTTCAGTCACCACTCTGCTTTGTGTGTAGGCACAAACGTATTATTATAAACTTAAAAAAAAACAGATGTTACAAATTATTTTGAGATTTTACAATGTAATGTAAGAAAGAACGATTCATAAAATCCTACTTCCCGTGTCTTAGCATTTTAAAGGATTTTGAGAGATTGATTTAATATTTTAATACCAATTATGGTCTTATTTTAAGATTAATGAATTCAATGCCTTTTAAATACATTTTATCCGGGAGAACCCTGACTTAATATTTGTCTGAACTTAATACATTTTCACTGTATGCCAGTACATACCTCTGCTGTTACGTAATGGGCACAAAGCTAGTGGCAGTATCCTACAGCTGCCACTACAAGAGCCAAATCCTATAGTATCTTTATGATTTTACAAGAACTGTATATTTCTATTTATCTTATTCATCCTGAAACGATTTATGGATATAAGGACACAATAGGATGTTAATGTAACCGGATTAAATGGTACCTCGGTGTGGAGATCATGTCACTGTGTATCTGGACAGGCCGATGGTTACTTACTATTGTGCGCAGTCGATTAGCTGGTACTCGTTGGATCGCTCAAAGCATGCCCTGACCCCCTCATCCTGCCACAGTTTCTTCGCATGGTCATAAAACTCCTGGAAGGAAAGGGGAAACAGAAATACATGAATGACAGGAGGCAGAAAGTGTTCTTGCTGCTTAATAGGATCATTTACTGGTGTTTGCGTGTGTTTAACGAGCTGACATCTCATGCACTGGTGTAAAACTTGTTTAAGATGAGATTACAAAACACACGCTCAGTTCCATCTCATAGTAATGTTCGATTACATACTGCTGGATGTGTGTCTGAGGGCACTGGGCGCATTTTTGTTGATATCACATGCAGTGTACATTTACAAGGTAAATAGTGGTGGAGGGAAACAGAGACACCTCACTACTACTACTACTACTACTACTACTACACACGGGCACTATAGACTATCGATTAATCCATAATCGATTTAACATTTTGGTCATTTATCAATTAAAACGGCAAAACATCTGATTTTCTTTGTTTTTAGGTTTGTAGATCGGTAGATTAATCAATAATAATCATTGGTTGTGGCCTTAAAACCAAGTATCAGAGGTGTTGATTTAAACTCTCCTAATTCAAGTCAAACACACACACACACAGGATCAACGCTGTTCTTCTGTCTCTCACGCAGATACCAAGGCAGAATACACTTTCGCCATCCCGTTTCGTAACTTGGAAACTATGCCATGCTCGTCATAAACAAGTCAACCGACCAAACAAGTGAAGCCAAACAGCAACCGTAAACAAATAATTGCTTCCCAACAACTCAGCAGGAGTGGAATTCCTGGGGCAGCAGGGTGATTTAGCGGTTAAAGAGAGCATCCAGCATAGGAAAACTCATACGTTTGGTTCCTGTAACAGCTGATGAGTCTTAATGAATTGTTGAGTTAGACATTTGTTTGCCGTCTTCTCACTTAGTATGTAAATTAATTAATAAATCAACGTATCTGGTGAAGATGGTGACTTACTTGAACATACATGTGCTGCCACCCTACTTTCTATGTTTCCCCTTTTTGGAATAAAATTGATCATTATCTTACATAAGTAAACTTTTTATTCACTTAAAAGTATTTTCGTTTCCTCTGCTTGGGCCTTTTTTATATCTAGTGTTACCCAATCATCTACTTGGAAGTTAAAATGAAGGTGAACGCATCCCAAATGTCAACTATAGCCTCTGCATATAATCCACTGCATTGTAAAACTGTGTGCACAACTACAGTACACGTTGTCAGCAAAAGATGAACCATAACAGTTTACAGTGTAACAATTTTCATTTTAATTTTCAAATAACTTTAGCTAATATTGGTTATCCTGTTGAATTACTTAAACCCTGTTTGCTGGGATGTAGAATAGAGTTGCCACATCCAAGTCTCTGCATTCCTGATCTGGAATAAAACCTCACAGCCTTGTAGGGCAGAAACTAACGATTATTTTCATTATCCATTCATCTTCTGATTGTGTTCGCGATTAAGAGGTTAAATTGTCTTAAAATAGATATAAATACTCGTTATAATTTCCCACAGCCCGAGGTGACATCTTCAAATGTTTTGTTTTATTTGACAAACAGTCCAAAGATATTCAGTCTACTATCAGGTATGACAAAGAAGAGCAACAAATAATAATAGTAATAAGAATAATAGTTACAGATTAATTTTCTGTTGATTAACTAATCGATAAATCGACTTTTTGTTGCAGTTCTACATCTGTTTGTCTCATTTGCTTCGAATTAACACTAAACCTGTGAAAGGTGCCTTTAATTGCAATGTCGAGCTGTTAGTGAGAGAAATCTTGTCAGCTGCATTGTCCCTTACATGTAAACTTTTTTTTATCCTTTCATCATCATGCAATTCTCCATGACACTAAACTCATGTGTTTACAAAGAGTGCTCCTTTATTGTCAGTCATGTGCTTTAAGAAGAGAAAATAAAAACTCACTCTTCTTTTTTTGACGTAATGCTGCCTCTAACCCCCTTTTCCCTACTTGCTTCCTCACTCTCTTTTACAGCATTCCTTTCTTCGGTCTCTCCGGTTACTGTTGCACTGGTCAACCTACCAAACTAGTCAACCAGGAAAGCCTAAATTCTCTGACGTGTGACGTGACACTATCAGTCCCCATAAGGGATGTCGGAGGGCAGCATCAGCTTCAAAACAGAGCCACTGGAGGCGGTAAGCAACAAGTGTCTTGCTCAAGGACACTTCAGCAGGGCTGAGGTGGGGGTGCTAGTTTGGTAGGACAGATGACCGTGTTTGCTGAAGGTCGTCATCTATTAATGTATCTAAAGATACAAGAGGAGCTTTAGCTGCCTAATGTCCCTCTATAATCACCGTTACACATAAAACACAAGTAGTTGCACTAATTAGGTTGTTATGCCAATTAATTAATTAGCAGGAAAGTGAAAATACTCATCTTCCCGTTACACATGGACGCTATTAACAAGAACTCTGTAGCTCAAAGCATAAAAAAAAGGACCAGTCCAGTGTGTTTGTGCGTTTCAGCTCATTTACAAAAAATCACAAAATATTGTACTTTACATACTAAACTCCTGAATATGTGACAATTCAGGTCATTGTTTCCATTCATTTTGGACTGATATTAAGATCAATTTCCTATCAGCAGTGTGAAAAGAAAAAAAGAATCTAAATTAAAATGATCATCGCATGGAAATGTAGTTCAAGCACAGACAAAATTGTTCTTTAAAAATAACAACACAAAATACTATTACACAATACTGCTCAGCTGCCGCCTCTTACGTCCCCCACAAGCAAGTGCCACACCTCTACACCATCTGCATTCAAACACCATGTCGTTTCTTCGAAGTTGCGGACACCTATTTTGAAGCATGTTTCAAGATTCAGCAAGTAGATTTTCATACTGTACTGAAAATCAGAGGTTGCCGGGAGTAAAAAAAAGGGTAGACTTGGTTAGCAGAAGTGTGTATTATAGTTTGTGATCAATGAGCTTCACTTTCCCCCCCCCCTATCATCATGTTGCTTCAATATCCAATCACATACTCTATTAAGAGGGACCTGTGGTGTAACTTGAAGATTTGATCATGTACTGTAATTTGGTGAGACAGTATGACAACATACACTGAGCACCACGGTGGCAGCATGTTAAAACAAAATGAAGTCCCATCACTAGAAAATAAACTACGGCTTCTCTTCCCGACGTTAGACAGAGTGAATTGAAAAGTGAATTAAGCCTTGTCCCCACAGGAGGCTTTTAAGACTTCAAGGTTTAGTCTCTTGACTTGGACAATTAGTTAATGAGATTGTCCCGCTGAGAATACTGAACTTACAGACATGACCCATTAGGTCATTAGTAAACCACAGCGCTTGGTACCTGTGTCAAGGGATTATCAGCTGGGATGCTGGGACTATTACTATCATCTACTGGAACACAGAGACAGCTGAGGATACCTGAACCTGTTGCAAATGTATTATATTGGCCACAGCTTTACACCAGAGTAACACATAACATTTACTATTATATAATTATTTATTTAGCTTACGCTTTAATCCAATCAGTGCATTCAACCATGGAAACAGGGCAAGCAACCAATTTAAATTTGGACATCTTGCCCACAACTACTCTTAAGTGCAGTAGGTCAAAACTGAAGTACATGGTAGTTCTAATTGAAGTAGAAACTGCAGGCCACGTGGTAAAACTGCAAAAATAAGAATACGACCCTGTGTGTGTGTGTGTGTGTGTGTGTGTGTAAGAGAGAGAGTGCGTGTTTGCAGTGTCTCACACTGTACTACTCACAGATGGAAACTCAAAGTCCTTCTGGTTGACGAGGTTGAGAACATATTCGATCTGGTACCGGTTCTCTGGGCATGCCAACTGTACTGGCGGTGTCAGGGTGCTCATAGCTGTTACTATGGTCTGTCACAAACACACAAACAAAATACATTTAAGTGTGGATGACAGAAAATGATTTTTGAATTTTAAAAAAGGAAAGCAAGACCGACAGGTCAGCTCACCTGTTTGAAAGTATTTAAAGCAATTTTTGCGTTTTTGTCTACCAACAGCAAAAATGACATGACCACAGCCACTTACCTCAATAGCCTCTTTAATATTATTCTTGATGTCTTGAATTTTCTGCTTCTTCTCTCTGAAACAGACACAGAGGTTCGGTGACAATCATGTTAAGGATTCTTGCTGTACAGCAGTACAGGAGCAGAGGCCAAGATACTCAGTCGCTATGGTTCAAGCTCTGAAATTGCTGGATACTACATTTCCCATAATGCAACTCAACAGCGTATTTTTGTCATGCCCTCACTGCTTCCAAAATGCCCACTTCTTTCAAACAGGCTTCTGTTTTCAAGTCTCAAGGCCAAACTGAGATAATGACATGATGGTAATATTTTTCAAACTTCTGACAGCTCCTCCGCAGCCGCAGAAGACATTATACAGCATTTTAAAAGGCTGAGAAGTACTCAAAGTACACTGCGCTTCATTTGTAAAATTGCTGGAGCACTCCTTTAACTTTTTTTACATTCTACGTGCTGGTGATCCCGTCTGTACACAGTATTAGCTACTGTGCAGACGTCTTCAATCACACATGACAGTCCTGGTTATATTAAAAATCTAATAATAATTATAACAATACTTTATATGCAACCTAATGGTCCAACTGAGTGTCCAACAGCATTAACATGGAGTTAGAGACAGGACATAAAACTACAATAATCACACACAAAAAAGGCTTTACAATAAAATAAAACTGTTTCTGATAACTTCTAGCTCATCTGGAGTGGAAATAATTTAAATGCATAAAGTAATACAAAATATATATTTTTTTAAACTGTTGACATAATAGCATTTATTTGCATTATTCTAATCAATTACAGTACATGAAATGTTTCCCTTCCACTCAGCATCCAATTGGTAGTTGAAAAGAGGGGACGATACAAACTGTCTGAGCAGTTTCATATTCTCCATGAGGATTCAGTTAGTAAGTATTGTTTTAGTGAATTTAAAAATTAAAAAAAGTACAGAGGGAGTTCCATGTTACCGTGACATAGTACGCTACAGTATGCTGCACCGAGTTTGTTTTTGATCGCGGAAGGGTAAATAGACCTTCATTGGCACACGTGGTAGAGAAATTATGTCTGTCTGCTATAAAAGAAAGCTGTTTGTAGAAGACATTTGGACTCTGTGACAGAAATGTTGCTAATAAAAAGGCATCCAGGGAGCCAGTTAGCCTATCTTTCACCTTGAGCCTGCCGAGACAACAGCGCGTTGTGTTTACAATAGTCGGTGTACAGTGACTAAGGGGCGAGATGGGCCTCTTTGTTCTGTGCCAGTTTTGACTTTTTCACAAGGGACACTCCTGCACTAGACCAAATGTTTATCAATTTCTTTAGACCAGTTCAATTTGCATTTTAGAGTTCGACTCATCGATTTGGTTACCAAAAACAGACCCCTTCACAACTTCACCTAACATAATGGTAAAATCCATTAGGGTGTCATCGCTCTAACAATCCGGGTTAGGGCTGCATGATGCGTCCAATTTCAAATTTCTCAAGAATCGCCAACATGGGGGCTGAAGTCTTGATCGGCTAAAACACAGGTGAAGATCAGGAAAGGGCACACGGGATCTTAAATATACATTCACAAACAGGTCAGTTCTGAGAACGCATTCTCTCACACCACGCTCCAACTCAAAAACACAAAATACACACAAACTCCCATTCAAAATGCACACACACACACACGCGCACACACGCACACACACACACACCTTTCCTGGGCCAAGCTACCATGTCGCTGCGATGCTATTATAAGCCTATTTTGGCCTTTCATAGATATCTGTCACAACATTTGCTCTAGCAGCTGCATCAACAACATCAACATAAAAACAAGAGGTGATTATGATTATAGTTCCAGAAACTGTACCTCTGACACCTCTACCTCTGAATCTACATCATCTGTTTACAATGCATGTGTTTTTAAATTGTTGTCCAGAAAGGTTTGATTCAAACTACAGTCAGTTGTTTACATTTACATTTCCTTTTCATGTATTGGACTGTAAAACACATGCAGACTTGAATACGATTTGTGTAATTCTCATTGGCAAAAGGTAACAGAGCCTGAGAAGCCTGTGAGGTCACGGTGCACCAAGAAACACGAGAGAAAGAGAGTGAAAAGAGGGGGTAAGCCAGAGTTTATTGGGTTAAGAGGGAGACTGAGAAGGCCTTGTTTACATTCTTAACCTGATAATCATTAAAAATCACATGGTTGATTGTGTGTGTGTGTGTTTGTTTCCAGTTGAGATTACGACTACATGCCTGCGCGTGGTTTGAGAGAAGGCAAGAAGACATGACATAACATGTAATCGTGACGACATCTAGTGATACGTTAAGGTGAATAAATGCAGAGAATTAAGTGTTAGATGTAAAGCATATGACAGGGACTGGGGTTGAAATCAATATCACAATAATAATAATAATTATTATTATTATTATTACACATCTGCAGTCCTCAGCTTTTTACACTTAACAGTTCTTGATGAGTTGGCTGCCAGTTACATGCCTTGCCCAAGGGCAACTCAGTCATAGTTGAAAAGAATAGAGAGAGAGCTGAGTCAGCCATTCATTCCTTCTGCAAATCAGGCCAGCATTTGGAACCAGCAGTCTTCCGGTCACAAGCCAATTACTCTGACCTTTAGGTTACCACAACACTCAACCCATTCACCCAGAAGTCTTTCATCGCAGGCGTTATTGAACCCTTTCAGTCTCAAATCAGTACATTTATGTCCGGCCTCAGGATCCAGGCTTATAAAAACATATTACAACGCTTGTCATGTGGAGACCCACAAGAAACTGGCCGGCAAGATGTTGGTTTTCAGCAGATGTTAAAAAACAAAAAGGTGATTCATTGTTAGACTCTTAAAATATGACATCTGACCACACATTCAAAAGTAAAACAATGAAACACATACATACGGCGCACCATACTGTATATGGGAGTACTCCAGTTTCCTACACACAAGAAAACAAAGGAACCATACAAGGCTTTGTAAACAAAAAAATCAACCAGATAAGCCAAGCAATGTCACAGATCTGACTGAAAGTGATAATGCTGTATGTGTTTGTGTGTCTTGTTACCACACACACACACACACACACACACACACACACACACACACACACACACACACACACACACACACACACACACACACACACACACACACACACA
>JAVQJD010025482.1:0-33314 GCA_036023655.1 Nannoperca australis | reverse complement strand
GGGCACGACTCCAACAAGTTAACACCAAACAAAAAACCCATAAGTACAAAGTTAAATAACAAAAAGATTTAAAAGAGCAAGTAAGACGAGCGGAGCAACCGTATCAGGCAGCACGCACTTATAGGCGCATGCGCACGAATGGAATTTCTGGTAAGTTTTCAGTCAGTACGTACAGCTACAGCTAGCTAAATCTGTACTGTCAATAAAGCACAGTAGTTTTGTGGTGGTCTGAAAGAAATGTGGGCAAATTCATGCAATATGTTTGTTCAAAATTGTGTGTGTGTGTAATTATCATACATTTGCAATGTAAGTGCTTATTTCATACAAAATGTTAGCATGCTAATAATAACACAGCTGTTCACAAAGAAGACTGATAGAACAGTGCAAAACAACTGACGCTGAAATTTACATTCTCTTAACCAGTTTGTGTACATTACTGTTTTATTTTTGAAAGTGATGAAATAATTGGATTGCGAGATTCAACCATGTGATTTAATCTGGAAAAAATATAAAAGAAGAACCATGGTATCATCATAGAACAAATATGGCATCTTTGTTTTCAGATTTTTTTCACACATCTGCAAACAAAAGACAGATTTCGGTCAAGCCTTTGTGTTTCCAGTGGAATCCGATTAATAGAAGCCGTTTCTCTAGCCTCCGCCACCAGAGAGGAGAGATTTAGGAATGTCTGGTACCTGTCTGGGCGCCACTAATGAAATATTCAATCATTGAAGATGGAGAGAGCTCAGAAGACAGCACCAGGCCTCTCCTGTCCCCCCACCTCCAGAAATACACGCCCCATCACACCTGAGTAATCTGTGCTCTCAGATCTGTTGTGTGAGGAAACTTCACTTCACAGCCAAATGTCTGTGTGACAGAGCTGCTTTTGAAAGCCTCACTTTCTCTGTCGTCCTCTCCCTCCCTCCCTTATCCTTCTCTTGCAGCTGAGGTAAGAAGAAGGGGTGAGAGGAAAGGGGCTGAGGCATCCACATGAACTTGGAATTACTAGAACTCCTGGGACACAGCTTGCTGGGTGGGACTGCATTGGCAGCTGCTGGATTTTTCCCTCCCGGGTGTATAAGATTAATGTATGCATTGGGGTTTGGGGGTGCTGAGGGAGTGGGGGGCTTTAGGGGTATGTGCAGTTAGAGTAAGAGTGATTCAGGACAAGTCTGCACACTGTTAGGGACAAGAACTTAAAGGCTTTGTCTGGCATCTGATAAGGGATCACAATAGAAAGATTTATGCAATTGTGACTATTTATTTCTCTTGGGCTAGATGGTATCTTGTAAAAAAAAAAAAAAGGTCAGCAGTGGATACAAAGTACATTTTGGATTGTCCGACCCTTGCATGACACTACTACACAGGACCTGTGTAGTGCTTCCTGTAAGGCCACACACACAAAATTCTCTGGGGACAGAAAATTTCCCATTTTCTCCTGTAGTGTATTATTTTCCTTGAGGTAGAACAGTGATGAATTTGCAGTCCTTAAATACCCTTTTAAGGATAACAGTAATTTAGCATGTTTTAGCCTTATACTACACATCATGAATTTTGCAAACTATGCTGTAATGTTTTTCATTGCTTTATGTATTTTTCCAACCTTTCTGGTAGGTTTTCAGCACATTTACTTACGAAAAACCCAATTAGTTGACTCTTGAAACCCTGCAGTATCATGCAAAGAGAATTTTTACAGGCTCGACGTAATGGATCAAGTGTCTGTAGCAAGCTTCAAGAATCTGCTAATAACTCATGAACGCTTTGAAACAATAATCAGCAGTAATATAAGATATACATAATTTAAGGTTAAGGATTTAAAACTTTTTAAAACAAAAACACTGGCATGTTCCTTTAAAAAGACAAAGAACTGAGGAGAACATTGTATGTTTTGATTTAACAATAACATGTACATTTAGCTTAGAACTGCACCTACCAATACGTTAGGGTGACCATGTGTTACTTGATGCCCCTAGTAACAAATCTTTGGTGGCCTTTTTCCCACAGCTCACCACCCCAGAAGGCACTTTTACCTTCAGGTCCACCACAGTAGCACTTTCAAATGAAGCTTCCAGACCTCAGCGTAGCTCAGCTGCTCAGGCAATCAGTGCTTTAAAAAAAATAATTTAGCAGTGAATGTGGCTATGCACACACACGTGTCTTTGTTTGTACACTGTGAGTATGTGTAGCGTGCTGTGTGTGAACGTGATGTAGGGTGATGCATATAACATATTAGTGTGACATATATCCCATGGCCTGAGGTCCTATGTGTCACCAACATGGGCAAATAAATACTGGAAACAAAGGCCCGGAATGACTGACATGTCATTGCTGTGTGACTTCTGTATGTGTACTCAAGCCACATATATCTATTTATCCAACTGTATTTTGATTAGGAGAACAAATGTAGGAAGATAAATGCTGAAACAGTTGGGTCTGTCGCATAAGATGTATATTTTTCCTGGCACTGTGAAGTACTTTATAACACTGATCCTGTGGAGTTTTCATATGTAAACAGCATTTGAGATTATGTAAAAACATTTTAGGATTATGTAAAGGAACAATTAGTCAGCAATAGCTGCTGGCTCTGCGGCATGCACGGACTCAGCTCAGAGTAGCTGTACTCAACAAGCCCTTTCATCTGGTATTAATTGAGACATTTCATTTAAATCTCTCTCCTCTCACATGTAAGTTTGTCTGTATTCTGACAGGTGTTGAAAAAGGAAAGCTACTACACATTCTAATTAAGCCATCATGTCTGCTATGGTTTGTTCAGTGGTTCACTCCTTTTATTCCACAATTTCTCTCTTTATTTGAATTCCCACTGACCTCATGACGTAGCGTAGAATCGGGGTATTAATTGGGACTTAAGCCCAGCCCGTTCCCGGCCTCTCATCTTGGGAGTGCCTACAAAGGTGCCCGGCCAGACCAAATCCTGGCTTCATTTCTCCATATGAACTCATTTCCTTGTGGTGGTTCTCGAGTTCATGGCAATGTAACCTGAGGAGAGCATGGGCTGAGGGCCTCCAGGGGATGAAAGCATCCAAAAGCCTGAGAATTAACCCCTTGGGTCAACTGCATTATCCACCTCTATTTATAGTTAAACTTTAATTTTTACCGGGTGAAAAAAGGCAAAAAAACAGGATTACAGGGGTCACAGCAAGAGATTTGCAGTTAATTAAATCAATCGTAGAGATTGACAAAATCTGTGGCTTTTTCTCTTTAATATTCTATCCACTTAGTGACATCTTAATTAGATTACATGACTACATTTCACAATCATGTCTTGTAAGAGTGCCCAGGATCTTTTTCTTTTTGTTTCTGATAACTGACTGAAAAAAAACTACATTTAAAAGGTTTATAGTATTCATCTCTCATTTTTATCTCACAACATAGAAAACATGTGTTGTCAGTAACTGAACACATACTGTAATTAGAAATCAGATTTTTTTAACTGTGATTAGAAATCAGATTTTTTTAACTGGGTATTTTATTAAAATATTGGTTTATGATTAATTGATCCCTAATCTCCCCTTCCTCAGTTGCCGCTACTAATGGCAGCTATGCTAGAGAGGAACGATGACAACTGCGTAAGCTATAAACAGCCATATCGTTGGAAATTCACTGAAATACTTAGACAGCTATTCTGGAATAATAATAAACATATCTTTAAATATAACGTTTTTAACGTTTTTGTTCTTCTAAATCTTTTTGAACTCCCCCTCAGCTCCCACTGGAAGGAAGTCTGGCCCACTATATTTACTCAAATCTCAGAATAGAGACAGTTACAGTATTGGTAGTAATAATAATAATAATAATAATAAAACATTTTATTTGTGTGATACAAAAGTGATAGGAATACCAAGTGTGCGGATGGGTGGATGCATGAGTGGACTAAATACAAACTGAAGTAAAGATGGAAACTGTTATGTTTGTGTGTAAGAGAGAGAGAGAGAGAGAGAGAGAGAGAGAGAGAGAGAGAGAGAGAGAGAGAGAGAGAGAGAGAATCCATGCATATGAACCAATATTTTTTACAATTGATGAGATAGAAATCCAGCGATCATCCAATATCCAGATCGTTTATTGTTTGGTCACTTTATTAGTTGTTGTGATCATCATCAAACTGAAGTCAACTTCTAAAACCAGTTTGGGGATCAAACCAGGCTTATTATGCATACGATACGGTGTCTGACTAGCCTAAGTTGTACAGCAATCTTTCAAAAATGACTTATTGACTTGTCATAGCAAGAAAAAGCAAGAAAAGGTGTACCAGTAAGCCATGCTAGGGTGCCAACATGTGCAGTACAAGTACATGAAATGCAACGATTATTTATGTTATTAGTTACACCTGTGTTTCACTGGTTGTAGGAGAAAAGGGACTGGGTCCTTTTTGGGACAGCTCACAATATAATGAATGGTTACTGAGTAGAAAATGAAGACCAGGTGACATCTTAAATGAGAAGATAGATGATCATCATCTGTTTGAGCATGATAATGACTAAGAGGTAATTGCTCCAACAGTATGGTCTTCTCCTTGTATTGCTCCAATATTCCCCGCCCATCTTTCTTACTGCAGTTTGCAGCCTCCCCCCCCCTCAACCCTATAGTAATGCAAACCCCTGCCCAGAGCACAAAGGGAGCCTGTGTGAGGTGTTCACCCACCCCCACCAGCCTCCTCTCCGCTCCCACCCCAGCCAGGCTCTCTCCCCCCGTGTGGCTGATGTGCTCCATTTGCTGGATGATGGACTGAGCGGGACAAGGCAAAAGTTCACACACCTTTCCTGTTCACATGGCAGGGAGGCCGGCTTGACCCCGCTGGGCTGCTCGGGGGCCACCTCCCATGTGCCACTGCTGACTGCCGGCCCTCCTCCCCCTTGCACTACAATTTGTCCCCTCATTTAAGGCCAGCCACGCCTCTGTTGTCCTAATGCCATAACTGCTCTCAACTGCACTCGAGCTGCCATTTCCTTTCCAGAAACGGAGAGAGGAGGGGATGTAGGCGGAGGTAAAGAGAGAGGAGTTTCTTTGTATAAGGTCAAAAGTTACTACTATACGAGCGCCCAATAAACATACTATGGTTTAGCTAATATACCAATTTTGCTAAGACAAAAATACCAGTCTTTCCTTAAATCCAGCTGGTTGTTTTTTTTCCTTTTATACCTGTACCACAACATCCAGTGAAAAAAGCTGTAGATTGCAGTTTGCAGAGGCCGGAATTTTCAAGAATCATTTAGTCCACAATGTTAACAGTGAGGTGCCTGATAGAAACGTGTGTGTGTGTGCGCCTTTTAATCAGTATGTACTCAGCATGTCTGGGTGAAACAAATGGCAGAGCCACTATGCTTCCTCTTTTCCCACAATTCCGCTGCCTCAGTGAAAACAACCTCCCAGTGACGGAGCACAATTTGGCATCCCCGCCCCCCTTTACCACCACCACCACCTTCCCTCAGCACACAGACACCCACCCTCTGACCCCAACACATGCACGCCGCCCTCACTTACTCCCCTCGTGAACACGCTCCACTTCAGCCCAGAGGAATTCATTTTCTAATTTTCCTTGACTGAGAAAACAATACACATGCCTTAACAATGTTGACATCTCTAATGCCTTAAAATGCAGTAGTAATGGAGCTTTGATTGGTAGTAAGTGGATACAAGATTACAAACACACATAGGGAGCTCCCTCACTGTAGTGTAGTCTTTCTGACCTTTACTGAACACATGAATTAGAAGTAAAATAAAGTGAAAGAAGGAAAGGTCTTCCGTTTATGAACTCACAATGAATGCTTTAAAGCTCTAACATAAATGTACACAGAATTAAGCAGAGTTGATGTTAGAAATGTAAATATTGAGGATTGCAATAATGATTCAACATAAGTTTGCGTCTTACATGAAAATGCCATGGAGCCTGAAGGAGCAAACAATGTAACAAACAATAATGTTGTTTTGTTGTTGTTAGCATTGTATTTCTAGATTCACTGTCTTGTGTATACTCTGTTTGTGGTTATACACTAACTATGGGGTAACACATTTAGACTTTATATGTGATTTATTTCTATTTCAATAAAGGTTAGACAGGCCTGATGCACATGACCGAGGACAAGAGCTAAATCTCAGGCTAACGATTTTGACATGGTTGACTTTTTTATCACTGTATTACGGGACGAGATTATTTGTCAACAAAGCAATGTTTAAGCATTAAACTGTTTAGTTAATAAACATCAACTGCTGCCTCCCAGGGCATACACTACACCTGAAGCAGTTTGTCCCCTCTCAGCAATGATTTGGTTCACAGAGGGCAAAGTGGGAAAAAAAACATAAGAGAGCCGACTTAAAAAGGAGAAATAGGTTGGGTTAAATCATTATTAAGTGTTTGTATTTTAATCTATACATTGTGTTAGACACATTTCAAATATTTGTGTTCCTTTTCAAAACTCCCTATTATGTTATAGCTGTATAAAAATATAGTAAGACATACGTTTTAATATAATTCAGAATTCTGCTTAGTGATTTATATAATTTTTATATTTGTTGTTTAAAAGTATCCTATGGTCTAAAATTGACCATTCAGTTTTGAGTAAATAAGCACAATTCATTTGCTTTTTCTTTACTATAGTGACAGAGAGAGGAAAAGGTTTGAGTTATAACCACTGAATAGTTCATGCTAAAACTTTAATATGACATCCAAAACAGATTCTTTGTGATTTTACATCATACTGACATGTGTTGTGTTTGCGGCCAAAAATGACTGATATGATTGTATTAACAGAGAAAACACAATACTTTTTATATAAACATTAATTCTGTAAACACAGAGAATCTCTGGAATGGTATGAATATAACAGGAACAGCCCCATTTCACAGTTACATTTTGTCATTTCCATTCTGTGTGGGTCGGTTGGTGTTCATGGACCCAAGCTGCAGTATGATAGTGATTGCGTGCTCGTCTTCGTCATCTGTTTATCAGATGATCATTTGAAATTTTTTGCTATTTTTTTTTGAGGCTCTCCTTGCCACCACTTCTTCATGTTCCTCAGCAGGGCCATAATCCAAGAAGAAATCAAGTGCCTCATTCACAGTTTGTCACTCGCTCATTGTGGTGCTACCACAGAATGACATGTGAGCAAAATAGAAAACTCTAATTTGTAGACCAAAGTTATGAAAAGCCATTATAACTGATCAGTGTAGTAACAAGTCATGTTACAGCTGGGCACAACTATTATACAAACATCTGGTTAGCAAACACTGTTATTGAAATTGAATATGTTATCTTTCAAAAAAGGTCCAATGATACATTTTAAATTTAATATGTTCAAACACCTGCAATGGGGTTAAGTTTTACATCCATGTGAACAACAACCAGACTGATTTCTATCACTGTCAACTGTAGTTAAAATTTTATGGAGGACTAAACTGCTGCATGGCCTTGTAATGATAGAGATTATGGCAAAAGAAATGAGGCTTGTGCATAATGCAAAGTATGTTATTCAGTCCTCTTGGTCTGTTGTTTGTAAAATTAGTACAGATGCTGAAATGTACAGTATTGCATAATGTAAGATATTTTTAATTTGATTAAAAATGACAACATAACAGTTGTCTTGCTGAACTAAAATATAGCAGGGAAGTGAAGCACAAAATCATGGATGGCCTCTTCAGAAAATTTGACTGGAAAATCACTTATCTAAGGGTTACGTTCTACAGGCTTCCCATGACAAGTCTATCATCTGACAGCACTCATTAACCAGTTTGTCTCCCATGAACACCTCTATCTGTTATAAAAGCTAATTGTTAGCCAAGTTAACGGCAGCAGCAACCACCCTTTCTCACCTAGCCAATTTATAGTAGTCCACATTTTAGCCTGAGACAATTCACACCAGTGCAACTGTCACATTCCACATAGAAATAGTGGAAGTAATACTTTAAGAGCACTTTGACACTTTCATTGCTAGTGCCTCTCCTTGCAATACATAAATTAATATGTCACATCAATATGCTTGTTTCTAAATGTAAAACATATTTTGTCAGTGATTTTGAGTGGCTACAGCTTGATTTGACTGTACCTTTCTTTAAAATATGAACACATTCATATTTATGCAATGACACATTTGGGTGTTTGGGAAGGAACCACATTAAGACTAAAATGAGCAAGCAGAGGTGTGTTTGCACATGTGCATTTTACATTCCTGTTGGTTGTAATAGCTGATTATCAATTGCTCATAACACACACTAATTATAGTGTGAATCTGTCTTAGGTGAACCTTTCTATCATGTTCTGTATTTAGTTAACTTAGTAGCATTGTGGCTGATGTCACTGGTTTACATCACTATATTATGTTACCCTATCAAGAACATGGTGCACATGGTGCTATCATTTAGATATCTTGGGCACAAGAACCTTTATTTTGACAAAACTATAAATGGTCAATCCAGGTAGTAAATATGAAGCTACAGCCAGCAGCAAGACTGTAAACAGGGGGGAACAGCTAGCGTGGCTCCATCCAGCGGTTACAAAATCCACCTACCAGCACCTCTAAAGCATACCAATTAACACCTTGTGTCTTGTTTGTTTAATACATACAAAAAGCAATGTCATGTTGCGGTTTTACAGGGGGTTATGTGCGGGACTATTTCTTGAATGGGGTCACTGTAAGGTTCCAAGGCAAAGCTTAGCTAACCAGCTGCTGGCTATAGCCTTACATTTACCGCATTGATACGAGAGCGGTATTGATATTCTCATATAACTCTCTGCAAGAAAGTGAAAAAGCCTCAAGCTTAAATGACATGCCTGGAAAAATAGGCCAAAAGTCATGCAGTTATTTAATATTGTAGTAATTTCAATTTATTTGCATAGGCATGTCACAAAGCCCTCAAACTCTTTCTCGCTTTGTGATATGAGACTTCTGTCTGACCCTTGAGAGATGACATCTCTCCCATGTCCATGATTCCCTGACCTCATCGTGTCCCCCGCCATTTATGTGTTACCATAAAATCATCTGTTTCTGGCAAACCAACCGCTGAGTGACTTATGCCTGGCTCAGCAGCCGGGAGGCAGCAAGGAAGGCAGTCCAATGGAGACAGGCTAGTTCTAGTTCAGCGGCCCACACACACAAAAAAGGCCCCTTCAATCATTCCCATGGTTCTTATTCTGGGCAGCAAGCGTGGTGTCTACAGTTTCCCAGGCCCCTCCTAAAAAATGACACATTCTCAGACCAGATGCTTCAGACAGCTAGTACAGAGCTGTGATTATTAGCAGGGCCCTCTTTTTATGTCCGAGAGAGGGGGCAGGCTATTTTTAACCAACGATGAAAGTTTGAATATCCTCCTACCCCTTGAGCACACCAACACCCGCTGCCAGATATTGCAGGGTTTCAGCCCAGACAAGGGGTGTCTGGAGGGCATGGCTCCCATTCAGAGAAGCGAGACAGCACTGTGCCATTATTGGCAATGCTACATTTACTTTCTCTCACTGGGCATAACCCAAAGTTGAATGCTAAAAAGGGCCATCGATGAGTGATTAAGGATGCAGTAAGGTTGGTCTGGAGCTTTGTGAGGGCTTGTGACTGACTTCTTGTTTTTTTTGTTGGCTGGCAGTGGTCACCAGTGGCATTCCAAGAAGCTATATTTCCCATACATTCCTACATGTTTGAAAGGGGGTTTCTACAGTGTGGGCTGTCAAGAGCGAGACGAGGTAGACAAGCTGGGATTGAGAGCAGAATGAGGGCTGTCAAAGCTCCTCTGTATTAGATCTGATGAAGAAAGACAAATGCTTACAGACCGGACAAAATAATATCTGGTGCACAGAACCGGCAGGAATCACTGTTTTTGATGTTCGCGCTCACTTTGAACAGGGAAATGACTTGGAAACCAAAACAGTGTTTTTGTGTGATTCTGTATTGTTTCTCTGATCTGCTTCTCTACTTACAGTTGCTTGTCGTCATTGAAAACAAATCATGCTGCGCACGTGGGGAGTATGTGTTAGCAAACAACTATATCATGTGTGCTCAAGCTCAATTGCATCCCTATACTTCTGATTTGACACCACTGATCAAACACACTGGGTGCACAGATTTAAAATCCATTGGGTCCTGTGTGCTTTCTGTACAGTAGGGGGAGTTATGGGGATTTAGTTGTGAGGTCAGACAAAGTGCAATTACAGTGCATCAGTTGAATCTATGTCAGACCTCAAAATGTGCTGTGTCTAGAGGTCCTGGCTGCAGTGCAAGGAATGCACAATTCACACAGCCTGTCTGGCCCATACTATTTCCTTAAAGCACTTTATATACTGAGGTATATGTAATAAAAGGCTGATGGTCATTGTAATCCCCTGCTTATAATTTTTAGTCTCCATTCATCAAGAAACAAATGAAAAACATAAAACTGAAAGCAGTATTTTGGTCAGACTCAAAGCTTATCATGTGCAGACACCACACAGATTTCAGGCGGAGGCAGCCATAAGTCCCGAGCCCAGCTCCACAATCAGCTGACTGAGTGTCTGAGACAAGGTTGATGAATAATGTGATTATCAGTGTCTTGCACCTGCAGTATTTGTCAGAATCTCAACCACCACCGCAGCTGCCAAACACTGTTAGATCGACTGTGTGCGCACATATATTTTCTTTAAACTGTACCTCATAAACAAATACAAGTACAGATTATACAAATTGTTTTTGCATGCACATGTCAGCGATAAACCTGACATGCTATATCCTTATAACGATGGCTCGCTGCCAAACAACTAGTAAGAATTCCTCCTGCTCCTCAGACTTCTGCAGGCGCCAGCCACCACTGCACTGGAAATGACTTAGCCAAGGGGAGGAGAGGAGAGGAGAGAAAGACTATTTTAGGAGTTTGCTTAAAATATTTAATAAATAATGACAGGAATGAATGTACAGAGGTCACTGTGAGTTTATTAGTCACTAATAATGTCTGAGATTGCAGAAGGGCTGGAAAATGTATGTGATGCATAAAGAAGTGTGTGTTCTTTGCGTGTCTTTGCATTCATTTTCTGTAAGGGGGGTAAATGGAAAGAACATGCAAACTTCTATCATTCTTTTTCTCTCTTAGGCTCTCTCTGTCTCCTCCTTCCATCACTCTTTCCCTCATCTCTCCATCTCTCTAGGGGAGGAAGGTCTCAGAGTTACTCAGGAATGTTGACTTCTCTGTGCCTCGGTCCCCTGGGGGACGTTGGTAGGGGTCTTGACCCTTCTCCTCCTGTATCCCTGGAGCATATCAGCTAACTAAGTTAGCATGAGATAACTCTCTGCTCCTGGCCCCCCAGTGCAGCCTCTTTTCCTTCCCTTCCTTTTTGTTTCCCTCACCCTGGGCTAATATGAGACAGGAGCTTCATTAGAAGCCGGAGAACATCTATCACGCTACTGTCTAATCTTGGCCTATGGCAAATTTCGTCTTTCAACCCCTGTCCTCCTCACTCACACTATGTGCCCAGACACTGATGAAATCCCCTCTTCTAATGCGTTTTTGGGCAGTAGTGCCATCCAGACATCTGTTGGTATATGCCATGATGATGGCTCAAGTTTCTCTTTCTCACTCTGACATTTTCCATTTAAAGCAATTGGCTGCAATCAGCTTAATTCGTGAACGCGTGGGATCTAAAAAATGTAAATATACTGCATGTGACCACACACCAAACTCAGACATTCAAAACATATTTGCAAGAAATTATTCGGTGGTGTAATACCATAAAAAATGTATTACAGTGATGTCCTCTCCAGCTGCCCAGAGCAGAACTGACTTCCCATGTGCTTCCATCACCTGGATGAAGCTGCTGTTCTGCACTGCAGTGTAAGCTGATGCCGTGTGGGAGCATTTTATATGTCATCACAGTTGTGCAGGTCAGTCACACCCATTGTATATGTGGTGTCCAGGCACATGCCTATGGAAACTATAGGGAGTGATGACGCAGTCTCTGATAGGAAGTTGCATTCGTTTTGTTAGATCAAGAGCAGCACTAAACAGCCCCAAAATATATTACTCTTTGGTTATTACATACTGTTAGTTGCAAGTTACAACATTGTGTTACAGGTTTTTAATACTATGTAATTATTTTCATGTGCATAAAAACCTGAATATCTTCGCCTTATGCATTATTTATCTTTTTACAGGACTATCATGGTTGTTATTATCAACTAATTGTTATTGCCACTTCAGTCTGGAAGGCTGCCTACTTTGTTCATCATATTAGGTTGAAGTGTCTTTTCATGCTAGAAGATGAGAAACTAGTCTACTGTCGAAATATTTAACATTCATGAATTAAAAGGATAACATGTCTTCTTTTGCACAGGAATAACTGCTCCGACAGCACTATAGAGCAGGTTTGATATTGGTGATGATTTTGTTGGTGCTTCTTTATTATTGTCACTGAATTTGGATTACATAACAACAGTGATGATGACAATAATGCCATATGTAATTGTATATCCTTCTTTAGAACTTCAAACATTTTATTGTCACCTTTAAAACAGGAACCCTAAAGAGAATACTGATACTGATAATATAGCCACTGGCCTTTAGAGCTGAATGGCTGACCCATGCTGTGACCTTTCCATGTCACACAGACAATATTTATCAGGACCATACGTTGAAGGTGACTGATCTGCCTCTTGTTTGTTGTGTATTTTCTCAAGCCTTTCTTATTTCCCTGTAAGGTCAGTAACCCTGCAATTTTCTCCCACACACAGTATTGCCTGGCTCGAGCACTGGTCCACCTCTTGTTCTCCTCACCCCTCACATTGCCTGGGGTGCTGCTTGAACTTAGGGACACACTTCGTCCCTCAGTGGGAGAACTTGGAACAAGGAGGAAATGGGCTTTTTTCCCAAGGTTGGGACATGCAATGCTAGGGAAAACATGAGGATTGGCTTAAAAGAGGAAACATGGACATTAGACAGGCTGAAAAAGAAATGGACGAATGCCATTCAAAAACTCTGTCACTGCAGATAAGATGATGTGTTTAGTAAAGAGTGCATGGACATGGTGACTTTTTAATAGCTTGAGGGTAGAGTTGCCCGATCAGAAGGTCAAAGTTTGAATGTGAAGCTTCAAATAAAAGAGGAATCTATGAACTTCTAACCTAAAATCTGGATTTGGTTATTCTGTTACAACTTCCTTTGTGCCATCATTTCTCAGTGCACCGTTGTTGTGCCACACTAAATAGAAAACCACAAAATACTGGCTATTATTTATTATTTACGATTTTCATTCTGGAACTGAAAAACAAAGGAAAAGGAAAAGTCCATACCTTGTTTAAAATGAACCACACAATTTACCTCCCCGTCACTTGAGCCATTTATTGCTCGTCTCTTAAATGGACTAGCTGCCTGCAGACGGATATTACTCATAACTACAGCCACTGCCAAGTCCTGGTCTGAGGGCCATTAAGGTGTTTAAAGTCAGCCATTCATATTTGTGCTGGATCGCCTTTTGTCTATTTAAAAAAATATTCCCCTGAAATCTTTTTTTATGAAATACAGCCACAGTGATTAAGTAAGTGCACTGCATCATTCTTTACCATCATGCAATGCTAGGCATCATTCATCACCTTACATATTATATAGTCAAATTACACCTTGGTATTTTACTGCAGGTATAGCCTGCTATATTTTACTTTAAACAAGTTAAACTGGAAATTTACACAACATCTAGGCAGTCATTAAAGGAAAGTCGTTTTTCTTTGTTTGCTATCTCCAGTTATTGCTGCTAATGGGCATCTATACAAGAGCTTGACCCTATATACCTGTTCATTGGGTTGTTCACTTTATTTCATTTTAAAATGTACTTGTAGCAGAATAAAGGCGTGTTCAGACAAAAAGTGAAGCGAATCTTCGCCTCGTGTCATTCGCACAAATTTGACCGCTGAACTGTTCGTGTTTGTCAGCCCAAAACAGACAATTTACCAAGCTAGCTAGCAGGGGATGCACCTGCCGTCTGTATGGAAGTATTCCTGTGTGTTTGTGTTCAGCTCAGCTCCTGACTGATCTCAGAACTCACCAGAAAAGAACAAATTTGTTGCTCGAGGAAAAACGTTTTCAACTTGCAATGACACAATCTTAATTTTTGCGCTAAACCCGGGTTGAATTCACATCCACCCTTTACTTTCTAAAACTCGCCCGGCATCCTGCCAGAACACACAGTTACCTTCTAAAGAAGATAAATAAAATCTGCACTTTATTATACAGAATTGCAGAACACACAAACACAAGCCAGTTCTGGTGCAAGGTATGTCTTCATACAAGGAAATAAGTTAAGGATTTTATTTGTAGTCCCATTTGTAGTAATTTTACACATGCATGTTGTCGTGCCACAGCAGTTTTGGTTTTAAAGGTGGAATTTACAAAGTAAACATAGCACTCATTCTAATCACGCATATACCCCCATATGTCCCCATATATATCTCATGCATAAAGCAGTAGAATGCATGTTAATTTCTTAAGCAACCATGTGGAACTTAAGACCAAGAGTCTGCAAGCTTGCACTCTAATTACTGAACCAGGTGATTTCACTCCTCTTTGATTGAGAGTGTGCTAATCAGTGAAATCAGCTGTTGTCAGACGCTTGGTACTTGAGATCACATTCTTGCATATCCTGCTAAAGGTCTTCTTCACAGCCACCCTCATACCTCCTGAAACAGAAAAACCGTCTCAAAAATGATGTTGGCAAAGTCATAGCTGCTCTCAGCATTTAATCTTCTTTTTGCTGGTTGGAATTACTAAAATGTGACGCACTGCAGTGGAAGTTCAATAAAGGAATGAATGAAACTGGCTTTTCTGTGTGCTCGTGCAGAAAGGCCCCTTGGGGGTGCTTTACCCTGGAAGACTCCTTATATGAGAGGCCAGGGAGTCGTGCACACGGCTTGAGTTACACCAGGCCTCTGTGACCTTGGAGTCACAGTGCTAAATGCAAAAGTGACAATGTGGATAATTGCCTGCTAAAGATAATGGACTGCTGATTGAGATCAATGACTTTCCCAAACACAGAAGTGGTGTAAACTAGTACTGAATGAATTTAAGGCTGAAATAGGCGGCCTGAAGTAATGGAGATGCTCAGTTGACCCTAAATGTGTAGAGAGACACCTTTGTAAACACCATTGTCAATCACAGCACACACATTCTCACACACATTCTTGACAGCTCACAAACAAGGAGACAGGCATGCACAGTTACAAATACTACAGACAAGTCGTACATGTAAGAATACTGTAAAATCTACATCTTAAACTGTACTGTACATGGAATTAAAAATGTTATTAAATTTAGAACTAGTGCATAAGACTTTAGAAGTATCCAAGGAGAAAGATAAAAAGATAGCTCTATGCTGTTTCATCAAAATATTAGTTTTTGCCCATGGAAAAAAATCTGGAGACTCAAATGTGTTTCATCCATGATCAAGTGATTGGTTACACTGTGAGTAGGCAAAGGTAGTGCTACACAGTTAATCACTCTTTCCACAGAATAACAAATAGGCTGAAGCCCCCATAAAGAAAATCGGTGGGTGATCATGTGTGGAAGTTGCATTGTATATTGATGGTCTCTTGTATATCTCTCTGTACGCTGTAAGTGTGAAGTGTAAAGTGTGGCTGTGGTTCAGAAGGTACACATTGCTGTCACTCTGGGAGTTCGGCTTTAATTACGAACCCAGGTTTTCTCCATAAGGCACAGAGTGTTCTCACATGGTGGTAGTTGTGCTCTTGAGGGAACTTCTGCTAAAGTCAAATCATATGAAAGAAGCAGAGTGCCCTTGTTACATATAAAATATTACAATATGCAACGCAGCATGCATTTAGTTTGTATGTTTATGAAGATATTTTTACGGATTTTATAGTACCTGCTTTTTATTTTTCTCTCAATCAACCAATAGCTGCTGGAGGCGCTCGTATTGTGAAACCTGAGATGAGTTAGAGAGCTATAATGGAAAGCCATGTTATTGTATTGGCTCACTGACATTTTAATTGCACACAGTGTGCAATTGCATAGGTTTTAAAGTGCATACTTATGTTTGATAAGAAGAACAAAAAAAGAAGATTTGGCCCCAAAGAAAACACTGAACTGCGGTTTAAGCCGTTGCAGATTGTTTAGGATGCTAGCCAAATCCTCTAGTTATAAGAAAACATGGCAAAAAGTGGCACAACTGTATCCATCTATTCTCATCACACAATGCATAGAGACAACAGATAGCTGGCTTCAAACATAGTAAGTACAAAAAGAAATTGACCCTGATTAGGACGAATGTATGTTAGGAACAGAAGCAGTGACAGACAGAGGCAAAGTTTAGCCTGGGTGGGATGCTGCTGGGGGCTCAAGTAAGGGAGGTGGAGCAGTGCGGGTATATTGATGCTTTGGGGCTTTGATGTAAACAAGATGAATATCTTGCATGTTTATGCATGTTTATAAATTTGGTGCCCAATTGTGAAAAGATTGGTTACAAATTGAAAAATGAGGATCAGGTGCAGAGTCTGGGAGCAATACTCACCTCCCTTAGTGGAAACAGAATACTCAAATGCCTACAGTATGTACACACACACACACACATACACATGCCCACAGGCACAGAAACTCCCCATTTTCAAATGTCCCCTTCAACAAGCCCTATCTCAGTCCATCAGGATATCTGCAGGTCCACAAAGCTCAGCTGTCAATTCCCTGCCTCTGCCCGGCGTTTGCATTACACTCCTTTTACTTTCACCAGCCAAACATGTGCCCATAAACTCTCTGTTAATGTATTTTTGTCACATATTTAAGAAAGTCGTAAGAGTATTTATAGAGCGTCCGTAGTGAGGAGGGGAGAGAGAGCCTTAACTTGAGTTGCACTGCTGCTACCCTCTGTCCTGGGAGAATAAAAACATCTTGTTTTCATTACCGGGGGGGTCAGGGGTGGGGGGAGGGCGGAGAAAGGAGGAGTGGAGGTAGCAGTTTAATGTGTATGTCTGTCTGAATGTTTCTGTGTACACGTGTTTTCTGAAGTCTATAGTAAATGTGTGGTGTATGTAATGGTCCACAGAACTACTACCATTAGTAGTAGGGGAGGGGATGGTTCAGAGTCTGTGTGGACCAAGACAGAATAAAGAGCTGATGACATCCAGATGACAAACATCCCCTTTTATGCAGAGCTATCTGTCGCCAAAGAACTGCGGTTAGCTGACATGACATTAATAAGCCTTCAATTTTGTTTCTACTTGTGACAACTTTCTGCTGGAGACAGTTGCGTGATCATTGTGGTAATGTGATCAAGAAGTTTGTAACTTGACTCTGAGCCACAACATAAGGAGATTCATAAGGAATCTCCTTATGTCTGACCTGGCTACCTTCCTGCTGTCATCCACAAACTGCTGACCCTTCTCCAGGCTATATTCCTGCAGAGTTGCAAATCGATGCAAAGACACATTTGAAGAAGGAATGTTTTTTTGTGGATTTCTTATGCTCATGCTCCAGTAATGTTCAAATGATTAGAATCTTGTATCCTTTTCCCCCCCCTGGATTCTACTGGCTTGGCTGGGTGAGAAACTGGCTAGTGACTCCTCCTGCTGGATTGGAGGACAGCGGGGGGAAAAAAGCCTCTTGATGCCTTCCCATGGTGGAACTCCTTGCTGTCAGGTGAAAAAAAGCAGCAGTAGTCGCCTTTCTGCAGTAACCTGATATCTTCAACTTCACATATACAAAACTTTTGTATAGTTTCTGTAATTAGGGTAGAAGGTTAGCAAAACTCAATTTCCCAGCTAGATGTGGACAGTGAAGAACACACAAAAGACAAAGAGATACAACATAGTGTGAATCGTACAAAAAAGTAAAAGTACAATTTTTGTTAAACAATTTAAACATAGTGCTAACCTGTCTATTCAGCCGGCTGCCATCGTTTTCCCTTTTTAAAAGATCATATGACATCATATCATTGGATCAATTGGTGAGAAGCAAAGGGATTTATAAGTACAGAAGGACTGGTAAAGTGTCAGATCCTGTAAAAACACACACACACACACAGAAACAATCGCATCCTACCTGAAACACCCTGCGGTGACCAACAACACAGGAGATAACGCTGTTTCCTGTCCTTCCTATGGGCTTGGCTTTATCACTTCACATATGTGTTTATAAATGGTAGTATCTATTCATACAGCAGGAGCTGCGAGACACAAAAATCCTGCCTTCTTCCTGAAAATGTTTTTCCTCTGTCCTTATCACACATGGCTCATCCCCTGTCACAACCACAATATTGACTGTATCTCCACCATCAGTGTCATCATAATACTGTACTGTATGCAATGTTCAAAAGTCTGTTTTTCAAGAGCAGGTTTCCTCAATAACCTAATGGATTTCTTTTGTCAGATGAATGATTTTATATCCAAACCACACTGCATTTATAACCTTCTCAAGCTTTACTTTAAAGGCCAAATAATTACTTAATAAATATAAAACATATCCATTACTTTAAGGAGATGGAGAAAGTGGTGCTGCATATGACATATTTTCAAATCATATTTGTTTCAAATAAATCACTAACTTTCATCATGTGTCATAATTCTGTTCACAAATGTTAGGTTTTTTTTACAGTGTGGATCTACAGCTTAAAAACTTTGAGACAACAGCAAGAAATTTCTGCTGCAGAAATGATCAATAACTCCAAAAGCATGTTAATTAGAGCTTATATTTACAGTAGTTCCTAAGGCAGCATGACTGGTGTCTTCATCCTCTGAAGGCTCTTTGAACACAGCGGCAAACACGTGTAGTGGAAGTGTCGGAAACAGGTGCTTTGTGGCTCAGGCAGCTCTCCCTGTTTGATATCCTTTATAAGAAACAGACGTTTAGTGCCGGGTGTGTCCATAAACACAGCAAGCACAAGCCTGTGGAGACAACTGCATGTAAGTTCCCCTGTGCTATTACATGGTGAAGGATGGGGCATGTCAACACATTTATTGTAACAGAGCTTTAAGCAATAATCATGGATTAAAAAATGGAAAGTTGTTGTGGTCCACAGCTGCTTGAGCAAATTAAAATATATTTTACAAATATGCCTGTTGCAACAACATTTTTTACCAGCAACTTTGAATTATTAAATATTTTTTTATTGAGCTTTCTTGTGCTTCTGACCCCCCATGCATTACCCACATGGTCTGTCTCCGTTTTTATTCAAAATTAAAACAACTGAAAATAAGATCTGTAATCACCAAATTTACAAAATGTTGTTGTCCAAAAGCACATCATTGCAATGCAGTGTATACATAACATATTTTTGGATATGGCTGGCTATGTGTGTCGCATTGCAACCGATTTGAATGAATTGCGACTTGGTTTGAATTCTTGCTTTTTGCTTTTTTAAGGGTGACCGCTCAAGTACCTACATAAATAAGAACTGGGACTGTGATGTCATCAACCTAATTGATACTAATGAGCGAAACACCTGCACACCTGGGGCAAGCTTGGAAGAACAAACAGGCTTGTATAATTGACTGTAACATTGCTCTGATACTGTCATCTTTCACTTTTCGATGATTTCTATTTGAGTTATAGTAATAATGGGCAGCTTAGTCTGGCTGGCGGCGGTGTTACACAACCCAAATTGGGCTACAACATAAGTACACACACGGATGTTTAAATTGAATGTTACGCAACCTTTTAAACAAATCTTTAACTCTGTAACCTGTTCCTAGAAGCAACTGTACAGTACACATCTCATGTCAGGAGGTTCGTCTTCCTTAGAAAGACGTCAAGGCTGAACATGTCACTCCAATAATCCCCCCGGGAGAAGCAGAGGCCAGAGCCACTGACATGCTCGACCTCCACCCAAATGACGCTGGCACAATAAAAATAAATCGCTTCTGATGATGTGTTAATCTGCTCTGACAAAGTGTCTCGCCTCTGAATTAAGATGTCATTTTTTATCACCAAAGTGACACCTGTTTATAATAAGAGGCCTGGAATGACTTATGTGCGTGTTATTCCTGCCTGTGAGCAAAGAAAGTGAGGGGAACTGTGCTGATACATGTGGCCTTGTATTTCACCATCATTAGAGCGTGGTTGAAATTAACTCACGAGGGAGTGCTATGAAATTTTACTATAGAAATTAATTCATTTGAACAGCTAGATTGGGATTGCATTAAATGTGCAGATACCTTAGTTCCCACACGTTCCATAAGCCCCTTCATGCTATCTGTCATAAAGCCTTATGTCAACTCTTCAATTAACATATGATGCATGTGAGAAATCCCTCCAAAGATTGCCTCTGACACAACAGTACAGTACATGCACTCTCTAACTTGCAGACTTGCATACAGATACAGCACACAAAGGCCTCTGCCACCAACGTCACTGATCAGAATCAGCTTCCTGTGTAGCTGAATGCTCTGGCTCTGTTGCTGTCAGACTAAACTGTGGGGACTAGGAGCATGCAGTCCAGATGTGAGCCAAGGTGTCCACCCTCTCAGGCTAATCAGATTGATTAGGGGCAGTAATCTGGCGGGCTGGCACTGGACTCTGCACTTCATGAGGCTGAGCAGTGAGAACGCACAAGATGGCTGGATGTTACACAGTCCAGAGCAGCTTAGGCCTGCTTGCTCCTCCAGTGCACTGATGTGAACAGTTAGGCAGAGTGGGGTTCTGACTATAGTATTGTGTGTCTGTTTTAAATCAAAACCACAGACTAAAAAAGACCCAGTCGCATTGGGCATTCTCAGACCAGTCCTAAGCATATTTTTATCCTGTTTTTTGATGTAATATTAAAATAATTCTTGCCTTTTCAACTTGACTTCCTTCCATCGGATGAAACTGCCCAAAACTTCAAATCAAAGCAGTCAGCATATGAGAGTGGAGTGGAGCTTATAAACAGCCGCAGCAACAGGAGGTCTTATTCAGCTCCGGCCTGAATTTCAGACTTTGAATCCAACCCATTGAAATGATTTGAGAGGGATGTGGGAACTGAGATAGCGGTGCCGACAAGCTCGCCCAATGATCAGAAAAGGAAATGCTGCTCTCAATGACCTTACTGTTACCCTTAACAACGCCACATAAGTCTCCTCTTTCTGATACCGGTCTGGGTCTGAAACATCCAATTCAGTCCCATCCCAGGAACTAGCCTTCCTCTCATTTCCTGTCTGCACAACAGCCGTCGCCTGTTTAAATTACGCCCCAGTTCCCCTGCACATAGCTACTCTCCTGCTGTCTTTCTACTTTCTCTCTCTCAAACCCCATTGGCTCCAACTGCCTCCCAAGCCATGTTTTTCTGGAAAGACCACAAGACGTTAACAGGGTAGATTGCTGATTGATACCCTGCAAGCTCCAGAGAACCGTTGATAAAGAACAAATACATTTGTTTGTTTTTTTCTTAAATACCAGGAGATTTTAGAGGAATAGTTTCCATATTTGCTTTCGAATTGCTTGTAAAGTTGGATGCCACTTTCACGTATGTACAGTAAATACGAAACTACAGCCAGAGGCTAGCTAGCTTAGCTTAGCACAAAGACTGGACATAGTTAGCCTGGCTCTTTCCATATGACCAAAATCCACATACCAGCCCCTTTTAAAGCTCACTTACTAACACGTTATATTTTTTTACTTTTATCTGCACAAAACTTGTGATTTTATGGGGAGTTATGTGTTGGGCTATTTCTTGGCTCTGATCAGTTGCCAGGCAACCAGCGAAGAAACTAGGAAGTTACGTAAAACTACAAATTGTTGTTTTTACACATTAGTTTTTGTACAAATGAAATAAACAAGAGATAAAGTGATGAAGCAAGGCAGTTTCCCCCTGTTTCTCATCTTTATGCTAAGATAAGTTAACCAGCTGCTGACTCCTGCTACTTATTTACTGTACAGACATGACAGTGGCAGGAATATTCTCAACTATCCTCAATCTTTTATAACAGATGAATTACATTTTTTTTTAAATATAATGCCCACTTACTGTGGCTCACTCACTGGTCAGGCACGGATAAGATGACCAGTTATCAACAATATCAGCATTGCGCATTTGAAGCTTTGAATTACAGCAAGGGGTAACTGTGTGAACTTGAATTTGAGCTAGAGATCCCAGAAAGTGACTTCAATCCTGCAGGCCCAAAAGCATGTTTCTGTGTTTCTAACGATGTGCAATTAAAGTCAGAGTTCATTTATACATCCATAACAGAAATCCTCTCCTCTGTCTGACCTGTGTTCAGCCAACCTCCCCTGAGATCCATATTAAAATTTCATTGCTAAAAGCTTTTTGTGCAGCCATTGTCTTCATCTTTCAGTGAGTGAACCCTCAGCAGAAACAACACTACATAAACAAGGTGAACCATATGAAAAATAATCAACAGTGTGGCTATAAAAAGGTCAATTTTGAAAAGTGTGAAGAGATACTGGTGAAAACCCAACGCACTCATTACCTCTATGTTTTAACCGCAATGTCTCTGGGCACAGATGTTATCACACAATTTTGCTACACAAATGTTGCAGCCTCTGAGATGGACATTGTTACTTTAACAAGGAATGATGTGGCTTTTAATGAAAGTACGAGAGTTCCTTAGGTCCAGACTATGTGGCTAATTCCCAGGAAGGCAGTCAAAAGTGAATTTATTGTACTCGTTTACATTTCAATGCATGTTCCAGAGAAATCAGGGAATTATAAACCACGGGTCTATTTTTCTCCTCTCTGAGTATGCATAAATGTGGAGAAAAATGCAGCCAGTGTTTTACGTCTCCCCTATTGCTCTGACTGCACTCTGTGGACACTGAGGGGAGGGTGTTCTATATCCCCGCTTTTCTCTACACATCTAGCCTGTGCAGTAATCCCACACATATACAAGTACGAGACATATTCTGCTGCATAACAATTATTTCAGATTCAACACTATAGTATAATTTGCAGAATAAATACTGTAAAGTTTATGTCTGAAAGTCATGATATTGTGTAACCAGTATATTCAGTGTGGATTTATGTGCATAGGTGTATATATGTATGCCTCCACAAATTGTTGTACGTGCATACAGACTCAAGCAAAACACAAAGGTGGAGTTTTAGATGGATAGTAATGTGTGGGATATTCTAGTACGTTAGTCTCAACAAAGAATCAGAACATTAGTCAGGCAGCAGATAGGTGGTTTTACCCGCACAGCATTTGTCAGAGACCCACCCTGGTAAAGCCAAGTTTGTTGGTCCCTTTGGTCAAACCACCCACTGGCTGTGGCTCACTAACTGGTCAGGCATGGTCAAGATAACCAGTTGCCAACAATATCAGGTTTGCACGTTCAAAACTTCAAATGGCAGCAAGGGGTAACTGTGTGAACTTAAATTTGAACTCTAGATCCCAGAAGTTGTGTAACACGATGTCACTAAATTGCATCCAGCTTGCTATTGATTACAAACCCGGTCAGTCTGTGTTCACTTTTATATCTTATGTTAGCGAGTTCAGCTTTCTCTCCACTGTTTGCTGCTGTTTAGAAATTTAAAATGAGCATAGTATTTTTTGCTTGGCGCATGTAAAAACAAGTTTACAAGCTCTTAATAATGGTGATCAGGTCTCATTTCATCATTTAGCCTAATGAGATGGATATAAATATCTCTCCTTATGTATCTTTAACATAACCTCCTTTAAAATATGTTCATATAGTACTAATTTCCTTTTCCAAATAGGTTTGGAAGAAATGTATTTGCTGCAGAGATTATGTTCACTGGCAATATATTTTGCAGTCAGAGAAGTGTGATATTTCTATATTGTAGCGAGGCTGTAGGGATGGGTTAGGGTGAATGGATGCACAAAGCACAGAGCTTTGTTGGAAGAGGCCGGGGTTTATGTCCTGCATCCCACATTTTGTTAGGTTTAGGCAACAGACATGGTTATGGTTATGTCATATTTTGGTTTAATATTAAAGTTAATGCATCCCGTCTCAGGCTTCAAGTCAAAGTTTTGCAAATGTGTTCAGTATGAATACTTTGTGTTGGCAGTGAGCACTTTTGCAGATACATTCAATTTAACAACCCTGTCCCAAGAAATTACTTTTATATACTACTAATTTGCAACAGCAAAAATTATTTGAAGGAGAAATATTGTTAATGTATCTGTCCCTCATATTAAAACTGAACATATCAGTAAAATGTTCACTGACAGCATATTTTCTCTGTTTTCTTAAACCCGTTGTAACAACTAAAGCATGTTTAAACTATTTATTCATTATATTTATGCACTTGGTTAAGATTAGAGAAATATCCTGGTCTTGGTTTAATACAGGAAAAGCCTACAATGACATATTTTGACATTTAATTGAAATCGCAGTTGTTCCCTAACCTTAACAAAGTGCTTTCGTTGCATAAATTTGACCACAGGTGGAACTCGGTGCAGTCCTGCACCTACTACGCCCAGCATTCACCCTGAGCACTTCCCTTCAACATTTATACAAAACAAAACTGTGCAACATTTTCTTGAGTCAAGTAAGTGGAAGAACAAATTAGTATTATTAAATGTAATTTCTAAGCGATGCGTGGACAGCATCACGTTTTCTACAAAACATTTTTAAAACTTAAAAGTAGTATTTGGGAAAAGGTTGCTTTGAAATCATTTTTACTAGTATATTTTTTTTAGCAATGCACAATCTACAGGAATTTTTCTTTCTCCCCAAATAAAAAGCAAAGTAATGTACTGTAAAAACTCAGTAACACTGAGTTTTATCATTATCATAACTTAAAATTACCCAGGGTATAATATTCTATATCATTGTGGTCAGATGGCAGTCTTATGGGAATCTCTCTGTATATTGTTGTCTCTACAAATAGGACAAGAATTCAATTACCAAACCCTAACGTATCATTATAGCGTTATTCAGCAGTGTCTCTACAGCGTGCGTGTACGAAGACTTGTACTGTAGCAGTGCAGGTCTTTCTACCACAGAGAACAGACAGCCTGACATGGTGGCCAATAAAATCAAAAGTACAACAACCCCTGTTGGGTTTCATGGTCACATTTGACATCAATCACTGATGTCCAGGGTCAGCAGTGCGATTTTGTCCGCAGGACTCCTCTGATCACTCCCTCACACTCCTCAGCAAAACAGGCCTCTACATCATTACTTCACTGGGAGGGCACTTACTGGACATGAGGTCGTTATTGCCAGAATTAAAAAATATATCTTCAAGCAGTAATACCACTGGAGGTCTCTTTAACAGCGCTCCTCAGTCTATGAGCAGCAAAAGGGCAAAACCTGCGAGTGGGCTTTTTCTTTTCTGGAGAAAGGGAGAAAATTATGTTGACTTTGGAGTACCCCTTGTTTCTCTTCATCACAGGAGTGAGGGGTCCAGTGATTTTTATAGGGCATACGTCTGACATTTTGATTTCGGCAGTGTACTTTTGACTTTGATGTTAGCCCCTGCTATTTTCCTCGCAAAAAAGGTTGTGACACGCCAGGGTGGTATGTGCAATATTTACTGTATTTCCCTAACTGTACCATACTCTTTGTCCTGAGAGACCACTTAAGTGTGAAAGATTAGAATGGAAATGATCAATCACTGAAGCTCACACACACACACACACACACACACAGGTGTGTGCGTACATTGTATCGCGTACCGCATTCACACTTTTTGTCTCCCACTCCCTAACTTGACCTTTTAGTAATGTGATCCATGAACAACTTTTTGAATCCTCTGAGGTTTAAGACACATTAAAGTTGTTTTGCCTGCAACCCAGCTCTGGATTCATGCCCAACAAAGTACATGGGGATTTCCCAGCATGCATTGTGATAGTACAGATACAGAATGGCCATGCATCTCTATCGCCAAAACACAAATAAGCATGGATTCTGCTGCTTGAACTTAAAATGGTAAGTCAGACTTGAAAAATGCATGTGTCATTCAGTTAAAGCTGTTCTTGTGTGGTGTACAAAACCAGCTACAGTTACTCATGTATATGCAAGATTAATTCAGATTTGACATGTCATGCTCTGGTGCCAAAATTCTGAAGCCAAACTGTGCCCATGTGTTTTTGTTTTTCTTTTCTTGTGCATGTGAAAGACCATTTGGAAGCAATTTTTCTTTGTTCATATGAGTATTATTTTAATTGTAGTAATTATAGGTTAAACTGTTCGACCACTCACAAGGTGCTCAGCAGCTTTAGCCAAGATGACAACTTGACTTCTTTCAGTCCATTTCTCCTCTCTTTTTCTACAGTTTTCCCCCTACAAAAATCCTGTTTAAAATAATACGATTTTTCATATTAAAGGCACTTTATTATTTTGCTATAAAAGTTATAAAAGTTAGATCAAGTTTTGCATTTGTAATGATCCTGCAGGAATTTGACGCGTTGTATCTGAATGCAAACTTTTTAAAATGATACGTTCATCTACCAGCATTTGGAATTATTTTGCTGGAACATTGTTCAGCTTTGACATATCTTGTACTGTGACAAATCAGCATATGATGGGCAGCATAAACTGCTGCAGAGAAAGTTTGAGGTGAAAGTTTTTGGGAGTTCACTGTTTGCTGGCTAACCTCTTTGTGGTTTCCTCTTTCTTTGACCCCTAAATCACAACAGAGATATAGTAGTCCAGCATACAGTCTGGTAAAATTTTACCTTCAACAGACCTTAGTTGTGGGTGGTATAACATATTTCACTTACATGAGGCCTTGTTAAAACTCAATTATGTAAAAGATTTGCCTGGTTTAAGTGAAATTATGCGAGTTAAAAAAAACATCTTTTGCATGAAAAGTAGTCTCCTTTTTTGTTTGTCCTTGCTACCAGAGAGCTGTATGAAATGGGAAGCAAATTCTTTATCTGCTTGAACCAGCCCTGGAGGCTCATAAAGCTCTTTAAAGTAGGATTTTTTAAGAGAATAGTTTATGTAAACTGTATCATGGTTTTTGTGAGAAAGTGAAAGTGGTAATTGTCCACATTCCAACAGTTTCAATACATAAACTATGGGACCGTTAGCCATGAACAACCCAGCTGCTAGCAATTTGTGTAGCAGATAATAATCAGGCTACATGCAAAGCAGCGTTCCTCTGTCAGGCATTAAGGCTGTGGCCCATGCTGTACGGGATTTGAGACATTTAAAGGAATGGTTGGTTTAGTTTAAATAACCTTGGACAAGAGGAAAAACTAGACCTCTTCTGGCCACATTAACAATCTCACTCCAAGAGCAATCCAGATCATTTATCAAGATGAACCAAAGCATGAGTACACTCACACTGTAGTCTACACAAAGGACACATGTGGCATATCACATATTCAGTACATCTACAGTCAATTTTCAGAACCAGCAGTGACCATTAATCATGGATTCCAGTTTTAGAAATGATCTGAAACCAATAAACAAGCTTGTTATAGGCTTTTTATAGAAGTGCTTGCTTGTCAGCTCCAATGTAATAGACATTGTGGTGGATTACTTTTAAGAAACAGAAGTGTTTATGGGCAGTAAGCGATTTATCACTGAGAGACACATTTACAAAACCCAAGTGTAAACAGAATAATAACACAAACAGGTCTAATGACAAGTTCTCAAAAGAAGCTATGGCAAAAATCTCAATGTCTTCACCACGTGCAGACACAAGCAGCAACTGCAGCGTCCTCCTGGGTGATTTATGTCCCTGCTCATGGTCTCTCAGGGTCCTCTTCAGCACATGGTCACCTCATGAACAGCTGGGCGAGATATTTGATTGGCTGTCAGGCAGGACTCATAGACTGTATTGTATGTCTTTTCAGTCTTTTCATTGGTGCTCTATTCTTACATGAATGATCTAGTTTCATTTGGGTCAGATGTTTCCTTCAGCAATGCCGTCACAGCAATCCGGCTGCTCTAATGTTTCCAGGAAACTATAATATTTCTTCAGTAAGGGAAACATGGGGAGATAAGGTAAGGTAACAAAATGTTAAAATTATGGACTACATCTCGTTAGAACCGATTTTAATATTTTCAAATCAAGTTAATATGTTATAGTTATAAGTTATATGACCGAAACTCCTTACATAAATAAATCTATATAAAGGTTTTTAGAAGTGCATCATTTATCCTGTCAGTGTAAATGGACCATTGGTTGTCAAGTAACAGCTAACACCATCTGATACAGACGGAGATGTATCGGGTCAACATAGAGCTGGATTTTTTCCCCCTCTACTCCAGCACTGCCCCAACAGGTGCTTCAGTTGGAGAGATTAGGTGATCAGTGTCCTCAGATTCCTTCCCACTTGGAATGTCGTACATGAAGAGGAGGACAGGCCTTTCCCGGCTTCCTGACGGGAGGTTAAGGTGAGGTGGGCGGCTGGATGAACGGGTGAGTTGTTGAGGAAGAACGACAGCCTTTCATGCCATATTGTGAGACTAAGAGTTAGAAACGATTAATTGATCAATCAATGCCAAATTAACTTGGTTGGCAACTATTCTGATAGTCCTTTAAGTAATTCAGGTCTCCTAACCTTAACAAAGTTAAAACAAATTTTAACCCAAACCAGTACGTTTACCTAACCACGAGATGTTCCCTTGCCTTAACCAAATTTGTTAGTTGTCTAATTGAAACCATACCTGAACCGTCATTTATTTGTCATTTCCACAATGAATCTTTCCCTAACCTTAGAGGTACCATAGTTTCGTTGAAAGTGAGAATACATTTAAAAAGTTGGCATTGGCTGTAAACAAAAAAACTATTGAACATAATCTGGGGTTTGACAGAAAATTCCAATATAAAAAATATTATCTGGCAATAAGGTAAATAAAATCAGCAGTGTGGTTGGGGTTTCAGAAGCTGAAGTAACAAAGTGCATCCTGAAAGAAGACCTTCAATTAATACTCAGTGTCCCACACTGAGGGTCTGACGTGCTACATGCCCAACCACCACCCTGACCGCCAGACACTTTCCCCTTTCCACCTCGCTACATAAAGGACACGCAACTTCTTGCATTGGCAGAGAACGTTGGCATTGGACGTAAATTGTGACCTATGGAATTTTCCAATAAGTACATAATTTCCAGGTATGCTGGGCTGCGTGTTGAGTGGAAGCATGTAACAGCTCTTTGTCTACAATAGAAGAAGCAGAAGAAAGTACTCCTATGTCAAGGCATGTTCTGTCAGGCCTTATTGCAGCGTCTCTTTCTTGATATGCTAGCTTCTCCACCTCAGCCAAGAGCAAAAATCTTTTTGAGATATTTAAACCACATGCATTTGCATTCATATTTTTTATGCGCAAATTGAAGATGCAGGTGAAAGGAAATGTACATATAGTGAATGAACTGGGGACAGTTCATTTTGTGGCATACATTTAATAACGAGCAGATTAGGATGGAAATTTAAATGCAGAGTAAAGGGATAATGTGGTGTTTAGGGAGAGTTAAAGTCTGGCTGTCAGCGGGATTGAGCATGGAGACAGTGATGATACAGTGAGGGTACTGGAGGGTCGTGTGGAGATGGGGTTGCAGGCTGAGTAAAGGGAGGTCACACATGCTTTGTTTCCCCCAGGGAGTCGTGCGGGACGAGACAAGAGTGGTGCTTGCGTTTGAGGTGCAGCTCCTGGGCGCCACACAGATGAGCTCATGAAACGCTATGCTGTCCGCCTAGCCGGGGGTGGGGCGTGGAGGGTGAGAGGAGAGGGCATCCCTGCCATCAATCACCCAGGGTGGAGCTGGGACCCACTGCTCCTGGATCAGGCCGACAGGCAGGAGGAACATGGGGCCAAGGACACATTAAAGGCATTGAGTGTTCCCCCCTTAGCATGAGAGGGTGGGGATGGAGTCAAAGGAGAGAAGCTGAGGGGATAACAACCAGGAGGTGTGGTGCCGAGTAACTGGAGAAGTGTAGCTGAGCGTGGAGACAAAGTGAGGAGTCGAGACAGGGGCAGGGGAGAGACACTTCTAAGGGAGAGCGGCCTGTGAAACTTGAAGACAGAGGAAAAGATGGAAAGAGACAGACATGGTCAGAAGCCCGGCTTATGGCTCAAAGCTTAGTCCATGAACTCATCACCTTTGGTCACATGTTGTGTAGCTTGGATAAGAATGTGTTCTGTTTCTTAAATGTGTCCATGCATGCTCAGAGCCAGGAGTCAGTCAGAAGCAATTTCAGGACCCTGTTGTGTGTTCTGGGTAGGAGTGTGATCTACCCCTACGTGTTGGCAGCAGTTGCAGACTCAGGGTGAAACGGTCTGCCGGCACACAGGCTCACGCTCAGGGTATCTGGTGTTGACAGACAGGCAGCAGAAACACCAGGTACCAGTCAAAGTCCATCAACAGGCAACTCTGGAAATTCATTCGAACACACACAATCCTTACAACATGGAGAGTGAAAGCTCAAATTACTGTGAGCTTGAACAGTCACTATAGTATTCTCAAACTATTTTCATAAAAAAACAACTATATTATGTAATTTGTTGGAAATTAATGCTATAATGGGAATTATGTACCATAAAGATATTTATGGTAAATATATATATATACTGTATATATAAACTATATAATAGTTTATGCAAAATTGACTCAATCATGCAGTCCTACTAGCTTTCAAAGATGGTAATGGAATATATGGATATGGATATAAATAAAAAGTGATTATTTAATTTTTTTAGCATTTCACAAAGATTTTCACTTTAAGCTGACACACTTCCACACATTTCATGACCATAAAGGAGCAAGGAAAAGAAAAACCTTACATATAAATAAAACTGACATGTTGGAAAAATTACACTTAAATGCAAACAAATGCATTCATATAAATACCATTTTCACTTTATGGAATGAAATACTCATGACCAGGCACATTTTTGAAATGATGACCTCAGGAAGATTTTCTTAAATTTCTACACATTTATTGTTAGCCTGGGTTTAATAAGTAAATCACATTTCATTGTAAAATGAGATGCATATTTTTCACTAACTTCGTCAAGTCCAGAATCAGTGTTCCAATTTCAGTAGACACACTTTTATTTACAAGCAAGGCATAAAAAAACAATGTTAGTCACACTCCTCCCTCCTTACATGTAGATCTGTTATCTTGGCTCAGATTGGACGGTAACCCTTGCACGCTTTTTAAAGGGAACACCTGTGACACATAAATCTGTAACAAACTCCCAGACTAGTATGTTACATTTCTAATAAGCGTCACCAAACAGGGAGGGGGTAAGTGAAAAAGAATGGCTACTGTATGGGTTTGTAATAAGAGCCAGCTGTGGCTAGCCATGTGGGTTCTGCGCCGGGAGCATGTTGCTAAAAGATTTGCGCCATGGAGAAGCTGGCAGGCACATCATAAATCCAGCTTGTTGGGTATGGTTGCTTTTTTGAGGAGGCTCGAAACAAGCAAATTGTCTTTTAATTAGTGAGAAATCCATCATGAGCATACAGCAGAAAATGTATTTCTCTTGTCATTCGTCAAGCATAACACGAGCTGTGCGCATATGGAGAGCGAAAGCTTACCTTACCTCAAAGCTACTGCATACCATGTCAGGAATTATGCAGCTTTGTCAGCCTGACATTTACTTCTGAAAGTGACCAACCTTTGACAGTGAACCTGTCACTGGCACAACAAATACATATTTGCATTGGAAATATAGCTGAATAGAATAACACCACAGAATTACACTGGATGAAGTCTAATTGAATTCTTGGTGTCACTCTTGGTGTTCTGATCCAACAAGTTGCTGGATTAGTTCCAGAAAGTAACAGGACATTATTGGAGCCCAAGCAATAATTCTGGGAAATGGGGTGGCATCTCACAGTGCTAAACCTGCCCCAAAAGCAGGTCTGTGTCCTCGGCAGCGAGGGACTGAAATAAACCGTGTAGTCCCACATTTTCTTCTTCTCTCTCAGCGCCACATGCAAACATGTGAAACTGTGTGTAAGTATGAAAAAGAGAAGTAAAAAAGAAACATTCCTGTCTGAGCAATCACTGTAAGCAGTACATCATGTTTATTAACAGCACTAAATCAGAGTCTGTGCCGTGGAGGGGAGCTACAATACTCCTGAGGAGCCTCCAGAATGACTCCGCCTGAGTGAGCACAACATAGCACATTTGGAGTATGTAATAGGAGGGTTGGGAGTTTTAAAGACAGAAATCTTTTCTGTATCCCCTCCTTTCACCCTTTCTTCTTCCTCTAACTCTACCTCAGTCAAAAACACATTCATTTTAGGAATTTCCTCTGAGTATGAGGAAGGTGAAACGATATAAATAGCCACGGCCTTTCTGTTTCGTTCATTCTGTCTCAATTTTGTCCACTTTCCCACAGGCTAGTACAATTAATATATTATGAAAGATCAGAGTTAGTGAGGAAAAGAAGTACAGCGCTTCACACAATAAGAAAAGGCAAGAGGATTAAAACTCTACCACCTCTAAACCTTACACGTTTATACCAAGTATCTTGTTGTGCCTTTCTCTTCTCTCTTATCCACAGCTGTAGACCTCCAGGGCCCCCTGCTCCCTGTGTGGGCCAGGGGCTGCGCCCAGGACCCAGGCAACCAGGGACGAAGTGGTAAATTCGCACACATGCCCTTCTAGCCCTGCGCTTCCTGCTCTCCTGAAACATCATTGGCCCCTGCGTTTGTAATTACCACTGAGAGCAAATGCAATCTTCCTCAGCTACAAATTGCTGATAAGCTACCAGTCATTAGCAACGTGATCGTATACTGTATGCTTACCTTAGTGCCTGTGAAAACAACAGCTCCAAGTGAGGGAGACTTCATGATGCTTGGCTTATTGTTTGAAAAACAGAAGTAGCTTTTCTTGTTTAGTTTGAAAGTACCAGTGATATTACCAGTGTCCCAAAGTCTCTGATTTTAATATGATCTGAAAATGACTTATGTTCAGTTCTTGAGTATAGTTTTCATAAAGGTTCATCAACATGTACGCCATTGATTAGTTTTACTGATTCTTTTTAACTCAATTGAAAACCATAACAACACACAACCTTTTCTAACAGACATGTTGCCATTTGTGGCTTTATAAACAGAACTGACAAAGTTACGGTCTATGTTAACAAGCTTGCTCTCTGAACTCAGCACTGCGCCAAACCTCCTAAACCTCCTAATTCAAGAATGAAGATGTGGTGAACTTATTACATTTGATTACTTTTTGATTACTTTACTTTAAAAAATGTTTTAAACTGGGCAATAAAGTCCTAAAATATACATTTAAACCAGGCAGTGTAAACCCCACAGCATTACATCCTGTAGAAATGTCACAACCTAATGACCTCTCTGAATCAATATTTAATAAAAACAGTAAGTGAATGTTCATGGGTGAACAATCACTATTGAAGGAGGACCACCGTTAGCTTCTAAGAGTTTCTATCCAGGCGTTTATAAATGGAGGTGCGGCTCTGCTAAAGGCGTCTGTTAGCTAGCTACTAGCTAGCAATAAATCTGTCATTAATGGAG
>JAVQJD010025475.1:0-10172 GCA_036023655.1 Nannoperca australis | reverse complement strand
CTCTCTCTCTCTCTCTCTCTCTCTCTCTCTCTACGCCAATTAAAAGGAGCTGCGAGAGGCTCCCGTCTTCTCCCTCCGCCCTTCTTTATCCCTAGAGCCCTTACAGCCTGGGACCGAAGGGCTTCTCACAAGTTCTCACTTACCCATTTATAAACACACATACAATTATAGGCGCACGCAACTTTATCAAAATAAACACCTAAATGTTAACACACACACACGCAAAATAGATGAATATTTTGTATATATTCTCACACACTCTCTCTCTCATGCACGCACACACACACACATTCTCTCATGCACGCGCGCACACACACACACACACACACACATTCTCTCGCGCACACGCACGCACGCACACACACACACACACACACACACATACACACAGCATGTGAGGAAAGCATGACTTTTTTATGTGCTCATTGGTCCTTCATGTGGTTTTATGATGATATATTAATCAAGGCAATAAGTCACAGTGCAGGGACAGTCATTAAAAATATACCTACACCCAGTGGAGTCATCACTGCTCTACTTCAACACACTAAAAAGAGAAGAAGGAAGGAAGAAAAATAAGAAGAGGAAGAATGAACAGATGAATTAAAAGTGTCAAGATTGTTCAAGTGGGTTGAACTTTTGAGGAAAACTGATAAAGGATGCCTTCTCATGTCCCCGTCTCACCACAGCTAGACTAAGTATTGGTATTTGAATTGTGAAATTGAAAGGAATAGTTCAGCATTTTTGGATAAACACTTGTTTAGTTTCTTGCTGAGAGTTAGATGAGAAGGTCAATACCACTCTCAGTACTGTCCATTAAATATGAAGTCATAGCCAGCAGACCGTTGGCTAAGCACAAAAACTGGAAACAGGAGGAAAACAGCTAACCTGGTTCTGTCCAAAGGAAACATCAGCCTACCAGCACCTCTGAAGATCACCAATGAACATGTTGTTTATTATTGTTTGTTTAAAATGACGTATAAAAACGGAAATGTAAAAATGATCATTTGTGGTGGGACATATTTAATGGACAGATATGAGAGTGGACTCTGTCTTCTCTTCTAGAAGACAGTCGAGAGACTGATCGATCGACTCTGTGATTACTGTACATCAGCTGTTCAACCCTGCCACGAGGGAGTACAAAGACGTTGATCGCCGTGCAGTGGCTTGGCTTGCATCAGACTTCAAGCTGGGAATGCTGGTTAATGTCAGACACTTGCACACCGCCGCACAACCCTGCGGCGAACCGCTGCAGCGCCTGATTCTGTGTGAAACGGCCTTAAGATGAAGGCAGAGACTGCATAGGGCCGGAAGGAAGGCATGGATAAGGAAGAGTAAAAATACCTGACATATTGTACACAAATGGGTTAGATCATTTGCTAGATTTGGCACAGCCTGATACTGACACTGGTAGGAGGAACATGTATGTTAACGCATCAAAAGCTACACATACTGTATGAAATAGATAAAAGAACACCAGGGCTATCCACAAGTAGCAGGCTTTGTTTGCAAAAACCCCACTCCCATTTTCAAAAACATATACAGTGCTATAGCCACAGGGCCAACTCATCACATGCAAACGCCAGCTGCTGAGAACCCAGCATTTTTTGGGCCTCATAAAACCAACAGCAAAACAAGAGGGGCGGGAGAGGAATCAGGCAGGAAGTATGAGACATGGGCACAGTCAGAGGTATGGATGGCAGAGCTCCTACAGGAAGGAGACACATTCCAGTAAAGCTTTTCAAGGTATTCTTCCCCTCTGCTAACCTTTATGCAAAACACGACAACCACAAAACATCCGTGCAAGCTGGAGACCTACAGTGCGCGTAAAAACCACACTGAGCAAGAGGGTGAGAGTTACTCATGCAAATATGAGGTGGTTTTAACTGAGAGCAGGAGGAGAGAGCGCTAGGAGACCGCAATCTCATCGACTGGCGTGTGACCACACCCCCCTCCTGTACCTTCCTGGTCACCCTGGGAGACAACCCCAGCAACTGCAGCAACCCTGTTTACCACGGCGTAGGGGGTTTGGGTGAGGGGCACAGGGCAGGGTTAGTGATGTAATGAGGTTGGACACGAGGAGAAAGGTATCAAAGAGAATGGGAGATAAAGATAGACGCAGATACAATGACCAGGTATTGACGGACGGACCCTTCAGACCCTATCCCAACCCCCCAGGCACAAGAATGAAAAAGGCAGGCTCTCTCAAATGGAGCTGTTTCGCACACAAGCAACCAAACTCCCTGGGATACACACACACACACACACACACAGACCAGCACAAACATCAGCGTCTACTGTATGTTCCGAGTGAAATCAATCCGTACCAAAGGGATCAGGCGTGGATTTCTATGTGAATTCCTTATGCCTGAAGGTTAAGTGAGGAAAAGGGAGGCATACGGAGGGGAACATAGCAGAGGGGAGGAGAATAGAGCAAGCAGGCATGGAGGAAGTGAGTTTCAGAGAGAAAGTGCTAAGTTTCCTGACACTGAATGCAATGTGGAGCCCTCTTACCAAGACGAGTGGAAAGCAAGGGTCTGCTCTTCAAAGAGAATATGCATGGCGTGGTGAGCACTGCTCTGGTAACAATAAGGTTGTAAAATCTTTATATCCACAGGCTCCTTGCATGGCTCACCTTGACCTGATGGCTTGAGTTCTGTCTCTGCTCTTTTACCTACAGTACTTTTTGTCTGAATGAACACCCCTCATCTTTCTCTTCTCTCCAGCAATCTATAACCCTGCTTTGGCTATTTGTTATTTTCCCCTTCCACTTCTTCCCCTCTGCTCTTACTCTCTCTATAACCTTCTATCTCCTCATTCTCTTCATTTTCTCTGAGGACATCTACTGCCTTCTCTAGCTTCCTATATTGCTCCTATATAGATTCCTAAACTTTTTCAACTTGCATCTTTTTCCCTGCCTCCTGACCTCCTCAGGGTGCAACAAGTCTCCTGCTATTTTTTCACTATTGCTCTCAAGCCCTTCCCTCTCCTCATCTCTGGTCTCCTTCTTGTGTTTAGTCCAGACTGTGACCCCCTCCCAGTTGTCCTAAGGGTCTCTGGACTGTGCCCCATCTGAAACTGTGAAACAATCAATGCTCAGGCTACACATGCAGTTCAATCACAATTTCAAAAAGAACAGCTTCCTCAACAAAATATTGAAAATAATTCAGAAGAAGTCAAGTTACACCATGGGCAGAATCTTCAACTACAATTAATCAAAGCCAAATGTTTGATGATATTTGAGAGACTTTTAAATAATCAACTCTCAAGAGTGTCTGGGGGACGCTCTTTTCTTGTATTTCTTGTCTGCATTGTTAATGTCGCTTATAAATGCCCCCACCAAAACAATCTCAGAAATAAATAGTGTCCAAGTGTATGGTCATTGATCTCATAATAGTTTTAAAGTAAAGCTATCTGGTTTTAATTCTTTTAATAACAGTAAAAGTAGTATCCTACATGTAAAACACATGCACACACCACATATATAAAAAGTACAAAAACAGAATGTGACCTACAGCACCCATCGCTTTCAGCCAACCGCAGCCGTGCATTGCCGCAGTGCATTGTGGGGAACTAATTAGCATGAAGGACTGTGGTCTCTGAGCAACCATGACCTGCAAGCTGAGCTAAAACTTCTTCCCTTGCTTGTTCTCCACCTCTATGCCTGAGGCGCAGTGGAGAAGGTGCAGTCACTGGTGCGTTGAAATGCAGCCCAAGTGATCAGCAACTCAGGAGAGTTAGGAGAGAGAGGAGGGGAGAAAATTGTGGGTGTTTCCTTGGCCCGACAGTGTGTCTGTAAAGATGTGTGCATGTGTGTATTCAGTGCATGTGAAGGCTGGCAAGGTGAAACATCAGACTGACTGCTATCAGCCATGTCTATCATTGTTCTGCTCCTCACTCTGTGCTCTTTGTTCCCTCCTCCCGGGCTCGTTTCCACTCAGTGTGGTCTGCAGCAGGGCCCTGTGGTGCTTTGCTCTTGACTAATCAAACTAGTCAGTGTCACTGGGCGGCCTTATCTAAACCACATGGCCATGTCAGTTCCCTTCACTCCCCGGCTTCTCAATGTTTAGCAGGTTCCCAGGCTAAAGAACTTTAACTCAAAGAGTCTTAAGGCCTCAGCTCAGCCAGGCCACAGGGAAAGCAGTGAGGAACAGGAGGGATATCCGACGAAGAAACGTAATATACCATTTGAATATATTATTATGTAAAAGTGTGCATCTTTCATTTTCTACGTTATGACTTGTAGTAAAGATGAATGTAAATACAGTATAAACATGTAGGAAAGTGCAGGTGGTATTTGTATATATTTTATCAGTCTACTCTATATGTGGGATTGAGGGTGGTTTGTTTGTTTGTGTGTGTGTGTGTGTGTGTGTCTGAGCCAACGCGTTCTCACGTCACTCCCACAGTCGACTGCAAGGTGACAGTGGGTGCACACATTCCCATAGTTTACCTCGTAGAGCAGGCATCCTAGCGACCAGATGTCAGATTTGAAGTTGTATCCGTCTTCATGCATCCTCTCTGGTGACATGTAGTAAGGAGTACCCACTGGAATACAGGAAGAGAGGGAGGAAAAGGGACAGAAAGAGATAGACAGAGGTAGAAAAGGAGAACGGGACAAAGAGAGAGTGAGCTTTAACATTTTGCATTGCAAACCCAGTTTATCAACATCACTGACACAGCTCACACAGTTCAGGAAAGCAGTTGAAGAAATGTAGGTGGGATCTCAAAATGTGACACATTCAGAGGGCTAGGATACACACCACATTTAACCAAGAGTTTAAAAAAAAAAGAAGAAAACTAGATGGAGGCTTTAAAGTGCATTGCCTCTGTTAATTCTAAGTAAGCTCAAGTAAGATGATATTTAATAAGGTTAGGTATCACCATGCACACCCGTACAGTGCATGCGATTGTACAAGCACCACAAAGTTGCATACATATGTACAGCAGACATACTTGCTCGCACAAAATATACATAAATCAGTTTTGATTACTGGGGCTCTGTAATGATCTGAAACAGTAGTCAGAGAATACGCCCAGGGAGTAGCGGTGGAGCCTTAAAAGTTGGCCCGTTTCTGGTTCTGGTTTAGAAACTCAAGAATCCCGAACTGCCATGGTGACTGGCAAAGCTCCAGAGAATCAGACCTTCACCCAACTGGACACAAAGTGAAACCACAGCTCAGCATCACATCCATAACACACTGCGGGAAGCTTTGGAGATTTGCTACTCTCTTAGCCGAATATGACGGGCGGCATTTATTCCTTTGCTTTCTGTTTACTGTGATTTCCCATGTAAAAGTCTATCAAGCAGATCCAGCTGAGGTTTTATATTAATCACATATGGTTAAAGGATGGAAATTTTACCAGCCCTCTAACCTGTGCTGAGCAGCTCCCAGGCTCTGCCCATTCCACATCCTCTCAAGCAGACACGTGAATGGAGGCTTACTGGAATATGAAGATGACAGCCACGCAGGCTCTGCTGAGCAACATCCATCAGTAGCATCGCTGCACATGACAATGTATGCAGGCTACAGTATGAAGCTTGTGCTTTACATGTCAAAAATTTATCCTTGGGATCCATACTTATTAACCTGAAAACTGACATGATTAACTGACATATTTGACTTAGATTACTAATGAAGTTCGTTATGTGTGAACCCCTTAAGTGACATTAACGGAATTCAAAGTCTGTCTGATAATATAAGATGGATGATCTAACATTGCATCGTTTTATTTGTCACTGTTTATGACTTTAAAGTATTTTTTACTTTGAAATGCAATTGCCCAATGTTCCCTCTAAGCCTGTGGTGTCCAGTACTACACCATGGAGGAGTTCTCAGGTTTTCAGTCCAATCAAACATGATGGCAGCTCATTTCGCTTCCTTCATCTAGAGTTGAGGGTGTACACATTTATGGAATAGTCTTGTGGAGTAATTGGTGGAATTAAATCTTAAAAATAGTACTTGACAAAAAGGGAGAACTAAGGAGATCTTTCAAAGCTCTGCTGTATATGTGAGGTTGAATTAAAATTAAGTTGAAAAAGCAGTTGTACCTCGTTTGAATTCAATGTAATTTAATTTTACTTTTTAATCTCTCCACAGAAAGAAAAGGAGAACATCTAAAAAGGGAATCATTTTTTAATAACTCAAACAGTCTTTCCCCTAGCCAAAATGTGCACTGGGAAACGGGGTAGATAGAGCCAGAGGAAGGTTTTTTTTTAGAGGGTAACTGGTAGATTACAATAGGCACAAACAGCTGAAGCGAGTTGGGTAGGTGAGTACAGCTCTCAAGTGGAAAGAACTCAGGAGAAAAGTTGCAAGAAAATGGTAGGAAAAAGCCATAACTGCACACTCGCCAGCACTCACATCGAGAGACACACACACACACACACACACACACACACACACACACACACACACACACACACACACACACACACACACACACACACACACACACACACACACTAGTGCTCATGTAAATCCACATATGGTTCCTCTGTTAAAGTCAGGAATTAAGGCGCGCCACAGACAATGCTCCATCCTAATCCCATTAGTTGTAACCCTCTGGGTCCCTGGAGCTGTAATCTGCAGCTAAAATCACCACAGACCCCTCTCTGAGCCAGACACACACACATCCAATCCACACACACACAACCTCGAACTGGATAAGCTAGTTTTTACTAAAAATCACACACAACACATTTTATAAGTGACATTACTATCAACAGCAAGAAAAGAAAAAAGACAAAATTACATTTTAATACCATCTAACACCTTTTTTGAGGCCGACATCTGACAAACTGACATCAGTGCTTTTACCTGCTGATGTCCTGCTACTTTCTGACATCGTATAGACTAGAACAGTCATTGTTTAGTTGAAAAATAACATGAGAAATTAATCAATAATGCAAATAATCATTACTTTCAGTCCTAGTTTGGTCTTCATCTATCATGGGCACATCATCTACTACACAAAGATTTCATCATGGATGAACACCACCTCAGAGAGCCGTCCCAGCCTTACCTTGAGGTCTTGTCGGGTCCAAACTGTTTGGCAGGAGAGGCTGAGATCCAGGGATTCCTCCCGGAGGCTGAGAAGAGACCGGACATGGAGACTGATTAAAATACTGACTCACTCTTGGCAACACAGATACTCTGACCAAAAATAAATAAAAAACACACACAAAAAAAACCCAGCTCCAAGTACCTGATTTGGCATTCGGAGTGCAGGGCGTGGTCCACCTGGATATCGTGGTGACATGAAAGGCTGCGGAGAGAAATGAACAGGGGAAAACGTGGGGGGTTTGAGGGTGGGGGGCGGCGGAGAAAACAACATTTTCATTATTGATACATCCAAGAGCACTCAAACAGAGGAAGCACTGAAGACACACAGATGGACACAGTGTGGTTGGAAAATGGAGGATGAGGATGAAAGATCCCAAATTCATCAACACATCGCCTGGAAAAAAAAGCAAGAGCCTGTGTTTCATGAATAGTAACAATTCCTGCTCAGACGCACGCTCACAGCATGGATTTGTGTGCGAGCAAGTTAGTGTGTGTGTGAGTGTGTGTGTGTGTGTGTGAGAGTGTGTGTGTGTGTGTATATATATATAAAGACAGCGCTCACACAGCTCCCTGCACACCCTGCCTGCTCTCACTGTGGTGTAAGCTGATTCGGGCTGTGGTCTGCCTGGCGTAGTTAGAGACACCTCAGGCCAACAACACTGTCCAAAACCTTAGAGGAAGCATGTCCACACTCTCTCGCACACAAGACAGAAACCAGAAACCACAAGAATGACGAGCCGGGCTGCCGCAGTTAATGGGCAAAGGCTAGCTTTACCCTCCACAGTGTCATCTGTAGCTACTGTTCTGGAGAAGTGCTGAAACACACACTGCCTGAGAATAAAAATAAAAAAGAAATAAATCCTTTTTTTAAGGCTGAATATGTTGAATACGCTCTTATCTAGTTGGCAGATTGATTAACTCAAAAGTCAGAATGTCCTGTGTGTGTGTGTAAAGTGGGCATACATAAGACTACCCATGTGTTGTGTATGTATATATTTGTCCATAGTGCCTGTCCCCTGTTTTATTTATAAAGGTTCAGGAACAGGTGAGCAGAGCAGAGGGGAGTGTGCATTTGTGTGTGTGTGTTAAGAGTGGAGGAGCAGATAAGTGTGCAAACCCCCCACAAGCTGCTCCGGGGGTGGGGCAAGGAGTGAATTATTCATCCCACACAGGGACAACCGATTCTGGGCCTCAGCGAGGAGCGGGCCTCTGGATGCTCGGCTTTCATAAAAAAAAAAAGCTGGCAACTGGGGCGGGGGGGGGGGGAGGGGGGCTGACATCTACGAGGAGTTAGCCAGAACTGGAGCTATCGGGGCTCGAGGGTAGGAAAAGAAGAAGAACGTGCGCGAGTAGTGAATGGAAAGAATAAAGCTTGTGTGTGGGTAAGAGGGGGGGGGGGATTTAGAGGGAATGAAAGAGAGAGCGGTGTTTGAGAGAAAGTCTTTGCCTCTTACCTGGCCATGGGGTCCCATCATTGGGTTGCTGGGGTTGTGTGGGGGGGGCTGTGCATGGGGGGACTGCTGAGAGCCGGGTGGTCCCTTTAAGAAAGAAGAGCGATATCAGAGGGGGGGCGGGGGTTTTACACCTGGAGGATTTACCCCATGAAAATCATCAGAAAGGGGAGTGCGAGGGGGGGGGAGTGGGTGGGGGAGTCAGCCAGAAGTCTTTAGGTTGAGGAGAAAGAAGATGATGGATTAAGCTGCACATTTTGGGAAAATGCTTTCAAATCTGCAGTTGGTTTAATGAAATCCTTAAGAAAAAACAAAACAACAACACAGAATTAGAAGCCAAACAGGAAAACAGGTTTAATTTGCCTTCGAGTCCAAACAGAAATCAGCATTTAGCATCGTTATTTTGCTGGATGGCCTCAACATGTGTGGCTTCACTGACGATCTGTGGGGACCTCAGGTCAGAGGACTACGTGTAGTTTAACTCTCAACCACACGGGGGCAGTGTTGCCAAAGGCTCGCTGCAACAGGGCAGGCACTAGTGGCAACTTCAAAAACCACAAAGATGATACAGACAAAAACAAAAAGTTAAAGTTGGGAGTTCTTCTTGCTTGTTATGAGCCTAACTTCAGTATGACAATGTATCCCTGTCCAAAGGAGAGCAACCCCCGGCTTCTCCAACACGCCGCTGTGTTATTGCCGACTTTTCACCCCAAGACAAGAGGTTAACGACCCCAATAAATAACTCACTATGCAACAGTCTCTTTTCTCCATGTATACGCCCTGGGCTGCGGGTATCTAGTATTGAAGGTGAAACTATGTTGATGTTAGTCTCAAAAGGCTCTAATTAAAAAAAATTTTTTTAAACATCTACGTTGTGCCATTACAGGTGAAGTGCAGACCGATGCACAATCAAAGTCCAAGCATCAAAAATATTCAGAACCAGTCACAAATGTATGGTCAGTGCTGGTAACGACGACTTTGAATCTCTGGTCTAGGGTGACGACTAATGATCATTTTCTCAATTCATTGATTTGTAGTGGGGTCTATCAAACAAAATGACAACTTTCTACCGTCGAAGGTGACGTCAAATGCTCGATGTTTTGTCTGAACATATTCAGTTATAATGTGGACAAAGAAATACTCATAAGAGAAGCTGAAACAAACCAAATATTTGGCATTTCTGCTTGGAAAATGACCTGAACGATTATCAAAAACTGTTCTGTCGCTCAATTAATCAACTAATGCTGCTGCTTGTGTTTCAGCAACATTTGAGCATGGGGTGTCTTTTGTCAAATGAAAAGAGTTTTGCATAACAACATGTTTGTTTCTGAATGCAAAGTCTGGGAAAAGGTATCGTTTAGGTTTCAGGTCTGAAGCTCAGTTTCATACAGAGGACTGGTATTGAAAAGATACCCGGCACCAACTGTAAGCATGAACCATATTTGCAGCAAATGACCAAAGCTTTCCGTTACAATAAGGTCCCTTGAACACAACACTCATGCGCGCGCAAGCACACACACACACACACCCTCGCCCAATCTCACTCCCCCACCAATGTTATAAATAGCACTTCCCTGCATCTCTCCTCACCCTCTCTCCCCCCACCCTTCCCCTTGCTTATTCACAGCCGTACTCTCACTAATCTCCCCCCCCCCCC
>JAVQJD010025472.1:0-22221 GCA_036023655.1 Nannoperca australis | reverse complement strand
CTTGGAAGTCCTTCTATATTTTCTATATACTGTCTATATATATTTTCTACTGTTTATTATTCTTTTTTCAATAACTTTATTGAGCATTGTAACTGTATCAAAAAGCAATTTCCCTTCTGGGATTAATAAAGTATTTCTGATTTTGATTCTGATTCTATATATAGAGTATAGTTGTGTGTGTTTTGGCTGAAAGTAGCAGTACGCGAAAGCAGCTAATTTAAGGCCCCATGACATCATTGGAATTTTCTTCTATATGATTTGATGTCCGATTGTTGCTTAACATCAGGAGAGACTTTTACAAGAGATGGTTTAATTTAGATTTAACGGTCGAATTGACCGGAAATGTCTAATCATATTTTATTGGATGAAATTAGTGCTGAAACAATTAGTCATGGAATTGGACAATTGAAACTTGAATATCTGGGTTTTGAAGTGTTGGTCAGAAATGATGCTGTGTCACCTTTTAAGATGAGCAATTACAAATACTAATGACCTTTAATAGATTAAACAAATAATAAATGAATTGAAATAAAATGAACATAATCATTAGTTGCAGCACTAGATGAAACCTTATATATTTGGCACATAATGGCACTAGTGGGTATCAACACTGAAAAGACATTTTCACTGTCATGGTAACTGTAAATAACAGTGTTTAGAGAAATGCTTGAAGTCTGTCGGACATGAATAATTGATTGATTGAGGTCTGCGGCCAAAACACCCACATACTGTACCTGTTCTGTGCTGAAGGCAGAGTACACTGAATACTGCACGTTTATTATACACAAGTTTCATCTTCATGTCTTGCTGATTGGACACATCACCTCTACATCAGCTGAACTTCTTGCCTGCTCATCAGCTGAAAGCAGTTTGCTTTGGCTCTATTATCCTCCACTGATCAACAACTTGTTTTTGTGTGTCTGTGTGTGTTTCGGCACTAACTGTGACAGCCTCGATGACGCTCGTGTTGCCTGCACTAACTTGAACCTGTGAACTTGCCTTGACCTGCTGTTACCAATTACCACTTCTTCTTTACCACAACTCTTTGTCGTTTTTTCTTTTTGTCTTCCTCCTGCTGTCCTTCTCGTCTGCTCTCATCCATTTCTTGTTTTTCACACACATGTCTGTTAACAATGCGACAGGCACTGTTCTGTGCATGTTGCCCTCAGGAGCCATTGGTAGGTCAGCTACATCTGATATATATGTGGTAGTGGACAAGAGCCTTTAATGAATGATTGATTGATTAATTGGAGGACAACATAACCATGCTGGTTTGCATGTTTTAGCCAATTATCAACAAATCATGTATTTTTAGAGCATGTTTTAATTCAAACCCATACAGTATAATGAACATGGCACTTTCCTGTTATAGGTAAGGCATCACAGTGAATCCTTAGTTTCCATATTTTGTCAAAGAACAAATTTAGTTTTTTAGTATTTGTTTGAAATGTTATTCTTTTGTGAGAGAGTAGACAGGCAAGTTGGAAAGAGAGAGACAGGCAATTATTATAAACGTGCTTTGGTGAACCTAAACCGGCAATGTGCCTTAAACCTTTAGACCACCAGAAAATTTTATCTAGAACATGTGGAAGTGTCTTTCCTGTGAAAAGTAGCTTTAAAAGCAGTCCTTGCTCACGGCTGTATTATATGACGATAATGTTTCTGTGATGGAGAGTAAAGGTGACTAATCAATCACTGTGATGGGTTACCTCTCTCTAACAAGTTCCAAATTTCTGTAAATTGATTTTTACACCATCTTGTACTGGAAGGAAACCAGTAATTGGTCAGCAGGAATGTATAAAAGTATATCAAACATGGATGTCAAGGTAGTCAATATAGAGGTGCATTCACGTCTTTGGGAGAACAAACCACGGATTATTGTGTCACCTTTTGAAGACAATATGATTAATTAATTAAAAAATTCATTTTGGAGCTTTTAGTCTATTGAATTTTTCCTTGCATCACGTCTGCCTGTCTACAATCACATTGATGTCCCTATTTGTTTAATGAGTCATGCCAAGTCAGTAGTTCATTCCAACACTGTGTGAGCTTGCCTGGTGTGTGTGCATGTGTGCTGGTGTGTTGGTACAGGGTGTGTGTGTGTGTGTGTGTGTGTGTGTGTGTGTGTGTGTGTGTGTGTGTGTGTGAGAAACCAGCTCAGCTAGCTCAGGAAAGCAGGTCGAAGGCCAGCAGTCGATGATCCCGCTGTTAGCCTTCCTACTGTCTCTTATAGGTTATGAAAACCCCAGTGCCCAGACTCAGTGGTGAGGGGACCCCCTGTAGGTTATCTCTTAGGTTAACCTCACCTGTACCCTCCCCCGGAAACCTCCCAGAAACTAAGCTCATCAAGTCTCAATTGAGCAAAGTGTAGAGTTGTGCTTTCCAGGAGTGATTGTAGCAGTGTGATGAAAATATTCCCAAAATGTATACAACAATTACAGTATTACAGTATTTATGAGCCTTAAAAAATCCAGACCACTAACAATCTACTCCCCCCACACACACACACACACAAAATACAGTGTCAGTTGTGACAATGCTGATCTTAATTGCAGTTATGAATCTTGTAGATGGTAATCATAAAAGGTTTCCTGAAAACGTGCGTGTCTGTGTGTGTGTGTGTGTGCGTGACCACCTCTCTATGCATTCCCTGACTTGTCTTTGTGTTATCCATTCATACCACCTTTACCACTGCTGCATGCTGACATTATGATAGTAATATACCACATTTTGAAAATGATTTCACTGTCAGTAAAAGCAGAAACGAAAAAATATTGAAATTGAAATAAGTTTCCAGGTTGTGCTTTTTTGTTGGTGGGAAAAGAAAATGTAGCTGCTGCAATTGAAGTCCAGCTTTCAAATGTTGGGGGACTCACAAGAGATATAATTTTAAAAAAAGTGGTCCCATTCGAAGCAGCAGAAGTCGAGATATTCTGACTTTTAGTCCCTTGTATGGTTCTAGCTCCAAAAATACTAGAACCTACATTTCCCATAATGCAACCAAACCATAATTTCATTAGCTACCTGGTATATGAACACATCCCACATCCCCCCAAAATTAGACATCATGTCTGGGAACCCATTTTATCTACTTGTTTTGAATAGTAATTAAAGATGACATGAGTGTAAAACTATACAAATATTGCATATTGCAATAAATGTGCCAGTCTTTGTCCAAAGCCCAAAGTCCAAAGTGAATGTGAGATGTTGAATGTTATTGCAAAGCCAGTCAGTCACCAAATCTGACACAGTCATAAAATTATTAGTGAAAACAAGTCTGATCTGCAGATTTCAGCTGATATTTTCAATATCAACGTACAGGACTGTTTGCAAAGAAGAGGGAAACTACTGTCACAGCTGTGACGTTAAATGTTTTTTTAAATTACTCTTATGGATCATTTGCTCCCTCCATACACATGCCCTGCCCATTTGAATACAATTATCAGATACTCCATTCTGATTAGATTGTATGACTGTGTATTGCCTTGTTTGTTTAAATACCATTTGTTGGTGAAAAGTGCTTTTTTCTTTTATTTTGTAACTGGTTGGCTACTTAAATATGTAATTTTCTTTATGTCTTTGCATGTGTCTTGATACTTGTTCAAATTCATCCTGGCAATATCACTTGACTTGTGCCATGACTTTTGATCCTACACATTTTGCCATGGTAACCATATCATTCCTGTTCCCCCCTCCTCCCCGCCCACATCCTCGTCCTCTGTCTGTCGTCTGACTCGCCTGAATAAAAGTTCCCATGATGCACGGTGCCGCCACCTCCACTGTTTCGTCGACTTCGACCCCAGTCACCAATGTTCCTTTCGCTGAATCTGCTGCCTCGAATCAGGTTTGCTCTTTCATTTCAGATCTTTTTTATTTTAGCTCTGGAGGTTCTGAGTCCTGTTCATAGTCTTCTTCCATCAGGTTGAAGAAACACCTGCCTGTAGTGTCACATGTATTATGTTCACATTTCATCTGTCTTCACTTTTCAGTTGGTTGTGATGTGAGCAAATGAAAACAGAATTTATTCTGAGAGGAATCTCACAATAGGTAACTGTCTTCCTCTAAATGTTGTAGTTTGGTGTACAACCACTGTCTGTCTCAGTCCTCTATGTAATCTGTGGACAAACATTACGTGTCTGGCATCGTTATCAGCCCTGCTATAATTTAAACGCTGTTACTCCTCTTTTGAGTGAATTTCAAAATTCTCCAAATAGCAGTGCGGTGTGTAGCAGTTGCCTCTGGCTGATCAATATATGAAATATATATTTTGCAATACATATACATACATATAAATATATCCTACATTGGTTATGATGTGTTTATATTATTTTTATTTATTTTAAGGCGTTTTTAGGAACCAACAATCCCATTCCGTTGCAATATGAAGAGTTTTACTGTTCCATTATGGTCTAAATAGTTTTTCATTTGTACCTGGGATAAAGAATTCAATTTTGAAGGGAAATGTATAAATAATTTGACTGTGAAATTTAGTACAGTAAGGTAATACAATGGCTGCTTTATTCCAACATTGAAAATCAAAATACGTGTTCTCGTTGCACCTACGACTGGCTAGTAGTTATTTGAAAAGCAAATTCTGTCATGTTTTGGCTCAATAGTTACTGATAAAACTGGCATTGTATTATTATAATAAATATTTTGCACACTAACTTCACCGTGCTGAATCCTCTACTGCAGGTTACTGTTTTGATCTTTGTGTCAGTGGGAGTTCACTGCTCCTCCTCTCACCCCTCCCCTTCTCTCTTCCAGTAGACCCCTCGGAGCTTCTCACTCCCGATCCAGTGGAGCTCCAGTGTGTTCCCATGGAAACCCATTTCTGTCCCGTCCCCAAACTACTGATGGCGGCTCCAATGGCACTAAACCCAGTAAGCCTTTCCCGAAATCCCAGTTAAAGTCCCTGAAACCTGCGCACTACCAGGGCGGTCATCTTTCTGAATGCAGCAAACATGTGCCTCACCTACAGTGCACACTGACTGAGTGTCAATGTGAAACTTGTGAATCTTCTTGTAAGATATTGTGAAAGTGAGAAAGCTGCGATGGTTCACGCAATACAAGCCTGGACGTATTACTGTTGCTTTAAAGCAGCCATCCTGATGCATACTGACTTGATCAGGCTGAGCAATAGAGCTCCCTCGTTCTTACAGCCATACATGCCCACACCTTAAATGTGCAGCAGACATGTGCACACAAACACACACACACACACACACACACACACACACACATATTGAAGACTAAATACCCTTTATGGGTTGGAGCCATCTCACGAGGTGACCCAACACATTTGACTGTTCCAAAGTCAGAAACTCTGAAAAGCTAATTCTGGAAATTACGACCATTTGAGTGGCAAACGGATCTGCCGCCGGTCTACAACCATTACGTGTTGTCGCAATGAAAGAGTGTTTCATATCATGTCATGTTTACGTTTCACGATGGCTACAAGTGTAACATTTGTGTCGTACGACGTGTACCATTCAGTTTGTTCTTATGGTCTCATCTTTGCCTGATGAAACGTCAATGAGTTGTTAATTTGTTTGTGCCTTTAATTTATCTGCTCGGCTGCAGAGGAGACGTAGTTTCCCCAAATAATTTAAAACACTTGACAACAAACACTGAAAAATGTGGTTGTTTGCAATTAAAGGCAATATCTGTTGTTACAAAAATATTGTATATTCGCCTATAGCGAATGAATTCCTATTGTGAGAGAATCTAGTGATTACATTGATTGCCTCTTTAAATTTATATTGATTTCTAAATGATAAGTATGATCATATAATGCAACAACCTTAAAAAACTACAAACTGACAGAGTGACATAAAATTAGGATACAATAATTTCTAAACTAAAGAGAGATTAGTACAAGAATGTGGCTCTTCATTTCTTGATCTAAGAAACAAACTTGCTTCAAAGCAGTGAGGTCTCGCTCTTTATATGAAGACCTGTATAGAAAACATACCAGTAATAAACCAGACAGCTCACATTAGGAAAACTATTCAATTATGGAGCAATGAGGTATCTTTAGTCATGATGTCTGATCAGTGATTGTTTCTTGGTTTGAAGGGTAATTCTCAAGTGACTGAAAAGGAAGGTTTGTACTGTTTTCTCAATGATTTGATATCCAAACATGGTAAAAGAATGACAATCGATGGACGTAGTCATGTTCACTTCAACGACGAGTCTTGGCCCCGATTTCTTGTATTCAACTCACCTGAAATTGTAAGAAAGACAAAATGATCAAGTCTGATATTTCTAAGATTACAGACTTCTATAATTGCCACACGTTAAACTTTTACACTTGTTTTCAGTTGTTATTGCACAAAATGGAAACTGAAGTTGTTTCCCGCTGTTGTGCCTAAAGTCGGTGTGTGCCAAGTGGTGGTAAATGCAAGGAGCTGCCTCCGTTTAACGCAATACCTGAATAATTCCTCCAAGTAAATGTCTCCCTCTAAAATTCAGAGTATGTTTGTAAAAAAAAAAAAAGGCAGTTTGTTTGTATAATTGTCTCCTTTAATGCGGCTTTTGGATTGAACAAGTGGCATAAGATTTTTATGTTTCATGGCTCTTCAGGGAGAAAGCTTAGAACTTGAAAATGTCCTGTCTGACTTTATAATGTGTCGTCTTTTCTACTGATGTGCCCTCTGAATATGGCAGCCACAGTTATAACCAGAACTTATTTATGGTAAAGTCAGAAGATGGAGGAATAAATCGCCTGTTTGATGTCTGACGGTAGAAAAAATTACAAACCAGTTGGATTTTTGATTACCAAACGTCTGTAAGGAATTGCTCTGTAGGCGTGTAAAATTGAACGCAGTGGCTTGGAAACTGGGCTGATATCACTTTTATCCAAATTCAAATGTGCCTCTTTCAAGTCTCCTCAAACCACCACTGTCATTACACTGTAAGAACGGACCAGTGCTCAAAGATAGATGTGTGATGTGATAGATTTGGTACATTATTATAACAGTAAATCACACCTGTACTAGTTTCTTCTCTGAGACAGCTGTGCTGTCTTTTCATTTATGTAAAGAAATAGATCAGTGAGTTGTGTGCATACATAAGTGTTTTGAAAGAGACAATGGATCACATATGTGGTTAATTGTAAATGCTGCAGATATTATAGCATTTCCCACTGAGCATTATTCATTTTAAATAATGTTATTGTGTTGTGAATGTATCTAATGCAAAAACTCTACCCATGTCCTTCTAAAAGACAGGCATGTTGAAATGTAATGATTCACTATATAGACTATTTCTGAGGTCACATGCTGATACTGTGTTGATACATATTAAAGTATGTGTATTGTTATATAGATTTATATTTAATGTCAGTGGGTGGTGTGATTACTTTTAGAAATATCTTTCACTCTCAGAAATTGTAGGGCAGAATTGTACTTATTAAAGTACAAATGTACACCTTACAAGTACATGACAGTACCATTCCTTGCTAGTCACTTTTTGTACCCCTACCTTTCGAAAGTGCCCCAAATGCACCTATAAATAATGGTATAATCATTTACTGAAATTGAGAAAATCAGCGTGATATCCGTTTTGGCGTTTTTTCTTTTTCACATGACCTCTCACCGGCTTCCCACACATTAACACTGCCAGTTGTGTTCAATGGGGGCAAGTTGGAATTAAACCTGGATTTGGGTGGGTGAATGTTTTTCCCTTTTGCCACTTGGGCACCCCATTCAGTGTGCTACCTTAACTGTAGCAACTGTACCTTAAGTTCATGTTCAGTCGGTATAAATGAAAGGAACAGTGCGCTTATTAGCTTTCTTTCCAAGTTAGATGAGAAGATTTTTATGTTTGTGTGTTAAATATGAAAAATTAGCTTAAGACTGGAAACGGCTAGCCTTGCCTAAAAGTTACAAAACAGCACCTATAAAGCATTGTGGGATTGATAGCAGAAAGTAGTGTCGATGCATTGGATACTACTTTTTCCCACTGTAGAATTTTTGAGGGAACTGTGTAGTGATTATATTTCACACTCTATGGTGCCCGACACATGGACGTATTATAAGGACTTGAAACTGGACCTAAAGATGGCGCCTATTCAGTCCGATGAGAATTGCTCACCTGCCAAAAAAGTTTCAATCTTCCGGGTTATGAGGCCCACTGAATATGCGCAGTAGTGCTTCCCCCTACTGGCCTTGCCCACAAGTTCCCGCTCAGCCCATAAAAAGAAATCACAGATTTTTAAGTTGCTTTATTTGGCTCGAGGAACGTTTTCCAAATATAAAATCTCTATGGATCAAAAAATGTATAATACAAAGAGTCAATCAACCTTGTTTATAGTTGAAGGTGTCCTGTCAACAGTTTTACCTGTATCTTTAACTCATGGAGGTTTTATATTTGTGAAACTTTCCTGGCGCTGAGAAACGACAATGTAAAGTCTGTGGGCTGAGTGGAAACTTGCAGGTGGGGCCAGTGGGAGGAAACACTACTGCGCATATTCAGTGGGCCTCATAACCTGGAAGTAAACCCGGAAGCTAGAAACTACTATGTGCCAGGCGAGCAATTTTCCTCGGACTGAATAGGCGCCATCTTTAGGTCCCGTATCATGTCCTTATAATACAACCATGTGTCGGGCACCATAGAGTGTGAAATAAAATCACTAGACAGTTCCTTCAAAAATTCTACAATGGAAAAAAGTAGTATCCATGGCATCCACACGACTTTCTGCTAACAATCCCACAATTTGCGCTCTGAAGAAGTTCTACATTGACACTATTAAATTACCTCAAACCTAGTTTGGCATTTCTGCACTGCAATTTCGTGTTACTTATTGGCCAACATGTTCACCGATATGCTGTATCTGCAATAAGATAATATCGGCCGAAGTTTCGCTCTCGCTCGGACAGAACTAGGCTAGCTTTTTCCCCGTATTTAGTCTTTATGTTAAGCTAACTGTCCCCTGGTTCAAGCGGCATGCAGACATGCACAGTGATATCAATCTTCTCATCAACCCCTTGAAAGGAGTAGTAAATAGGCGTACTTCCCAAAATGCTGAAGTATTTATTTAAACTATTAATTACTTTTTTATCTACGAGGTGAATCACACGGTACGTAGCCCATTATATCCCTGTTATCATCTGTCAAGAAATTTACTTTTTGGTACAGAAACTTCTCCTTTACCTCTATTTTTAATTGTGTTAAGCAGCTACATTTTCTCAAGTCTTTTTATAATTGAACAGAAATGTACCTCTCCAAGTCGATGATATTGATGATCAGAATGTCCAGACAAATTAGTTTATTGCTTTGAAAGCTTTGTCCAGCCAAGAAAACCCCTCCCTGTAGCCTACGTCTCCTCCCCTTTTCACATCATTATGCCTTCACTTACTGCTGTCCAGCTGGGGAAAAAACAGAATACTTGATAAATAAATTGTGCCTCTTGAGGGCATTTGAATTTATAAGTACATTTAAATGTACGTATTGATGCACAAACGCGTGTTAGGGGAATTTCGGTGTGGCACAAGAAAAATTATTTTTTACCTCTTTCCCTCATTCTCTTGTACTTGATTTCCTTTAGGCCTCATTGTATTTTTCCCATACATCATTACTCTGGAATATGCAAAGTGCTCTGATCATTGTGTCCAGTGACCAGATCCTTTAGCATGTGTACAGTTAATTCGGTCCTGAGCATACGTCTGTTGCCTGGGGCACAAACAAAGGGCCTTATTTCTCGATCACTGTATAAAGATGTGATAGCTGTGTATGAAAGTGACATGTATTAATGGTAAGTTAAGCTTCTTTTTTTATCTGACATTTAAAAAAAACACAGCATGGAAATAAAAAACTAATTTATACATAGTTAATAGTTTGTGTAGACCAACAAGAAAAAAAGACATATTATGAAAATAATTTGTACACAATGATGGAGTCATTGTTATTGGTAATAGTTGCCGTTGCTGTGACAACAAAATGACAACATGGCTACCTTTCTATTATCCTAATTGTGAATTTTTTCACATTTATTAAGATAACATACAACACTAACTTATTCAAAAAGGGAATGTCTAATTAGTTTGTCTTGTTATTGCGACGTGATTAAATATTTTGTATGGAAAACTTAAATCCTTGTAATATCCAAAGGTCCTTAGGGGAGATCAGGTGTTTATTTTGTTTTGTTTATTTGACCTTAATTGTTTTGGGTTTTGTTCTTGTACATGGTGTTTTTGAGAAATAAGAATGGACTCTGGCTTTTAAAGCTAACACCTTTCTGTCAGGGAGGTAAAGAGGCTTTTGGACTAATTGAAAGACCCTCTTTTTTTCCCCTGTAAAATCAAACTCCTCACTGTTCACCACCTGCAGACTGGACAGCCCTCGCTCAGTGTTCTCTGCATGGAGGTGTGAGCTTTCATTAGTGAGTGCTGTTTTTCAGTTTTGGCCAAGAAGGAGGTCCAGAAGCCTCTTCCTGCCCAGCTGTGCTGGGTGATGTCGATCCTTGCTGAGGTGTATACGAATGTGTGATGTTCACCTTGTTTGCACTTATGTACATAACTATGTCAAAATACTCAAAATTTATTTTGAATAAATATAGATAAAAGAGTTGATTAAAAAATCTAATCAATGTATTGTTAATTATATGAGTATGCCTATCATTTTATTACAGCATAAAAATATTGCTTTGAGGGATGTATCCTTTTGTTTGTTTGCTAGAGCCCTGTTCTTTGCCGAGCATGACACTGCCTAGCTTTAAACCATGAATGGTTTGCTTTGAAAAAGCTTTTTTTCCGGTTCATTTACTGGGGTATTTCTGCTTCAGAATTATCTCAAACAAGAGAGGTGGATTAGAAGAAATAGTCTGGAATATATGTGATAAACCAGTACTAACCTTGTTCTTAAATGCTCATTATGAATACACAAGTGCAGGTGCATTCTTCTCTCCAGTAATGAACCAAAATAAAGCACAGAGTAGCTCCACCTGCAGGCTGAACAGCAGCCAGGAAACAAATAGGAGCAGAAACTAAAATCTGACTATAGAGAAACAGTGGTGTGAGACGTGTTCACAGGGTTTTAAATTCACTTTAATTTTGTCATTTTGTGAAATGGGTTATTCATTTCTCCCTTGTTGTCATTAGCCAAAACAACAATAAATCTGAATTCTCCTCAGGATTTTAGTCAAAATTGCAAACAACCTGGTTTCCCAATCTTATACTTGCAGCAGCAGAAACATCCTTACGCAACTCTGTTCCTTCAGATTTGGACACGTGATGCTCTTCAATTGCTATTAAAGCCAGCGATTTTGTTGCCATGGCACTTGTCCTAGTGGTGGATTGACTGAGTCATCCTGGTGAATCGGTTCACAGCCCTCTGACTCCACATGTGGGGGAAAGTGCATATGGAGTGGACTTAACATGCTGTGGGTTTCCAGTCACCAACAACTGAATAAGACGGTGGTTTTGTTTGGAAATTGATTTATTGTGGCCATTATTTTAAAACAATTCAGTTGTAATTGTGCCTTTATCATGCAAGGTGTAGTTTTCCTTATATGTTCTACATTTAAATTGACCTAAAAAGCACATGTATTGAATATGTGTAAAAATTATTTTATTTTAAATCCTTTGTTGGTGAGTCGTTATTAAATTGGATACAACCGCAGACTGAATGGCAACCTGTGGAAGATGAGGAGGGCTGTTCAAGACTGTTCAGGACTAAGCCATATGAAAAACTCTTTCTGACACTCTAGGACAGACTTGAAAGTGACTGCTGTTTCTTCATCTATCGTTTCACTCTGTTTTCTGCTTGTGGTGCTTGTATGTGCTGCTGTGCTACATGCCAATTTATTTTGCAATGTATAGCTTTTAAGAGTAAGTTACTGTGCCTATGATGAGTTCTGCGATTTCTGTTTGACCTTTAATAAAATGCTAATTGTGATCCTCTTGTGTTGTTCATTATATTCTTGTGTCACCTTTAAACTGACATCTATCATGAATCACAGGTTTTTTCCTGTGTACTACTTGATATTTATACGAATGAAGGTTACATTTACAGTGGAAGTCATGGATGTCTCATAAACAGAAACTTAGAATATTGCAATGAATTTTTCAATGTTTCAAATTTCAAAAGCTTTTTCAGTCACATGACCTACACACCTCAAATCACTATCTGGTTAACATTAAAACAATGTTAGCAATGCACATTGAGATCTAGCGATCAGCATCATAAGTCCTCACCATTATCATATTCTTTGAAGAGTATTGCTCTGTGTTTATGGATTAGTCACAGTAGAAGTACAGACAGGAAACATTTGACAAGACAGAGAGAGGATTGGTACATGACAAAATGGAACCAGGGACATTACAGTTACATGTAACTATGGTGCCCCTTAAATTGGACATTTTTTTAATAGGAAATGCAAATGGGAAATTCTACAACTATTGTCATCCTGTATTATTTAGATTTTTATCCGGTAATATTTTATTGCATGGCCTTAGATCAATCCGAACATCTGGTTAATAAATGGTTAAACATACACGTTTTGAATTATAAATAGTCGTTCCTTGCATTATGAAGCAACAAATTAACATCTCCATTGTTCGCCGCACCTGTAAACTCATAGCTGTAGAGGCTTTTATTCTGGAAACAGTCTCACCGGAAGTCTCGGTGTCGTTAGCGGAAGCCAGGCTGTTCGCTTCAGGAAATCATTTGGTGAAAAAAAGCTTTCCGTTCTGTAATCAAACCTACCCAGGTCAGCACAGAGTCAAACATATATTGGAGCAGCAACAAACTGCAGCCAATGGACCCTCGGATTATAACACTGAATCTGCGGTTAGTGCATCGATAGCACGCCCGGGTGCCGAAGCCCCGGGCTGGGCCGGAACCAGAACCAGGCCCAGACGGACGGACGGACATAATCAGCGCTGCGTTTTGCGACACCGGCTGGCTGGTGTGTGTCTATGGGACTTGGCTGCTCTGTAGGGGAAGTGTAATGTGCATCACCGTGACTGTGGCTAGACAGCAAGTTCGCCGACGAGTCTCCGGTACTTCTGGTTTATCAGATCGGGTGTAGAGGCTTGAGGCTCGAGCATGGCACAGCGTGAATTTAGCCAGAAGCTCGCTAGCTTTAACGCGAGCTAACACCGGAGTTGACGTTAACGGACATCAACTTTTACTCACCAACTAGCCAGGCAACGTAAGAAAAACAACGAGTATGAGCGCTACACCTGGGTTCATGTAAACAAGGAGTTATTTTATATCGTCTAACATTTGTCAGTTCGCGTGTTAGCTCTTTAAAAGGACTGATAAATGTTTCTGGAGCGAGTATAGCGGTGTAGCTAAGTCGTTAGCTGCTAAGTTAGCCTGCCTCGACCGCCCAAATGAAAGAATACAAAGTGGTCGTGCTGGGCAGCGGCGGCGTCGGGAAGTCCGCGCTGACCGTCCAGTTTGTTACCGGCACATTCATCGAGAAATACGACCCGACCATCGAGGACTTTTACCGAAAGGAGATCGAGGTGGACTCGTCTCCCTCCGTGCTGGAGATCCTCGACACGGCGGGGACGGAGCAGTTCGCCTCCATGAGAGATCTGTACATAAAAAACGGACAGGGGTTCATCCTGGTCTACAGCCTGGTGAACCAGCAGTCATTCCAGGTACCTGATGTCACCGTGCACACACCTTAAACCACACACACAGGTGGACACTAATAGCTTGGTCGTTAATCCGGGCATTTAGAGCTGCATTGGCGTGTGAGTGCTGCTAATTGCAGAGTCCTGCACCATCCACATTTTTTATTTAGTGCTCTCATGGTGAAATGGCGATTGGCATCATTATATGGCCGGTTCTGTGGTACCTGGTGCAAAACACTGAACCACTGAACACTTCAGGGTTGTATTTGTAACTGTCGAGAAAGTTATTCAATAAAACAGGAATCAGTGCTGTATTTATACGGTGCACAACCAAGCGTTCAGTTGACTGGCAGCTTAAGCTTCCAGCATGCAAAACAGCTTCATACTTCAAATGTGTTCAGGGAAAAGTAAACAAACCCTTTCAATCTGGCCAAACAGTGTTTAGAAGAAAACTCAGAATAGTGAATTGCCCCCCCAAAAAAACAAAAAATTACCTTTGTCTACGGATTTAATGAGGACAGCAATACTTGTGTAATGCTGAAGTTATGCAAGGCAGTGCATCATGATATACGCTGTGTCCCAGTTTCCATACTACATTCTCATTTTAAATATATTCTATATTCTGATTACATACTGTTTTTATCAGTTAGTATACAAAACATTGTGTTCTCAAATGTTTTCTAGTAACAGGAAATGATGCAATACTAAATATTTAACGGGGACAATGGAATGGCATTGCCAAATAAAGTAAAATGTTTAATACAAATCCTTTTTGTTAACTAAAATCTTGTAATAATCTACTCAATTATTGAAAGTTTTTGTAGCAGTCTATGTTTTTAAGAATGCATATTTTGACTTTACCTCATTTTCTCACTTTTCCCAGTGCGAATGTGTGAACTGAATATTGAAAATCTGCAAAGAAATGTGTTGTATGGAATTGGAAAATAACTATATTGGCATACTGATTATTTGTCACAGTGCTAAACACCGCCTGCGTTTTGTTTGAGAAACCACACACTCATATCGTCTTCATCTTTCAGGACATCAGACCAATGCGAGACCAAATAGTGCGAGTGAAGCGCTTCGAGAAGGTGCCGTTGATCCTGGTCGGAAACAAGGTCGACCTGGAATCTGAGCGCGAGGTCGCCGGGTCAGATGGACGAGCTCTGGCTCAAGAGTGGGGCTGCCCTTTTATTGAAACTTCAGCCAAGAGCAAGACTATGGTGGACGAGCTGTTTGCAGAGATTGTCCGACAAATGAATTATTCCACACTGCCGGAGAAGCAGGAACAGTGCTGCACAGCCTGTGTGGTACAGTGAGGAAGAGGTACAAACACGGCCATTTCTATTCTCCTTTGCATAGTTGCATTCATATTCGGGCTGCGCTAAAGAGCTCACGAGCACGGCACAGTTGGTCGCTCACTAATTTAACAAAATGTGATAAAATGTCCCTGCGCTGCCTGTGTAAAAGTGGTTCACAAGCCGAGGAGAAATGTGACACATGGATGACTGCGTGGTGTTTCAGTGCACTGTACGAGGAAAGGTTTGGTTGGAAGTGAGAAAGACGAGTGGGTGGTGCTGCTCCGTGCAAACCGTTGGTTTAGCTTGTTATCATAAGATCGCAGAAAGTATGTGGCACGATGAACACAACTGTATGCGCAGCCCAGGGCCGGGAGGGAAAAAAAAGACCCTGAAGAGTAGAGACTAACGGAGCGGGACAGTCCTGTGAGCCGAGCCGTAGAAAGAGGAAAATGTGACATCCTGAAAACTAAATTATGTTCCAAAACGGGAAGTTCACTTTAGATTCTGTGACAGATGTTGCCTGTGTTAACTTGTGCCCACGTAGATGCACACTGTAAGTGCCAGTTTTATCCATTTAAACTATTCTGTTTTCTCTTTTTTTGTTTTTGTTTACAGATACACACTTTGTCTGGATCACCACAAGGATTTTGATGAACCATGAACCTGCAGACAAACTGACATTTGATCATATAGACAAAAACTTACCGCAGCCGGTAAAGTTTCTGTTTAAGGTGGCTTCTGACTGTCTATTCACAGAGCGTGGGAAAGACGTCGGTCCTATTTTTGATATCATAACTGTTAGAAGACGTTTCTGCTGCAACCTTAACGGCCTTTGCAATGATCCTGGATTGGAGTCAGACAGACGGACTTGTAATGATCGAGAACGGCCATCTGTGAATTTCAGTATCTTTTTTTTTTTCTTTTCTTTTTTCTCTTAGTCGGAAGTATCCCTGAAATAATAAGCAGGAGTGTTTGTGAGGTTACAGCTTCTTTTTAAAGCTGCTTTAATCACTATTATATACTTTATTATTACTTGTATTATGTCTCAATTTTGGAATTTGACAAAGTATTTCATAATATTTAAACATTTTGACTTTTAAGCATGCATACTTCAGCCGGTTTGCTGCCCAGGTATACTGCCTGCTTTATTTTGAACTGACGTTTGAACTAACTGACACAAACTACGTGTGTGTGTGCGTGTGCGCACACAGATTTTTATAGCTTCAGAAAAACGACAAGATTTGTGGAATAAACCTGTAACATTTACATCAAGGGACAGTCCGCTCTGCTGCCCTGTAGTTCAAGCATTTACCTTTTTATCATTGCAGTAGCCTGGAGCAGCTAAACTCGTCTGAAAACATGCATGCTCAAAATTGAAAATGTTCTACTAAATCAACTTGAAGTGATAAGGAAGAGCCATGTTACTGTTTTTAGCCTGAATTCTCTCAAAGTCTCTACAAGGCATGAATCGCGTGGCTGGAGGTCTTCCATTTTCAGTTTTCTCAAGGAGTCTCTGTGGGAGAATGATTTTGGAACGACCAAAGGAAACTCACAGTGCATATTTGTGTTTGACTACATGACGTGTGTTGCTTTAAATTCAGGAGACGCTGGTTTCTTTTCATCAAATAACTCCAGCTGCAATGTGGTTTGATAAGAGTTCTGGCAATTAATCAGATTTAACTTTGTATTTTTCTTTTTCTTATAGTAACGTATTTATTAAAAACTAATGACATAGCTAGCCAGTTTTAAACTTTGATTTTATACTAGTTTTTGCTTTTTGTGACTTTTCAGGATACATGGTACATTGTTTTTTTTGAAGCTGAGGATTTAACAGAGCCTTAAATAATTTCTGTTGCAGCCTGGTCTCATGTTCCTTTTTTTCCCCCCTCAAACATAAACCGCTGTCATCATTTGGTAATAAACATGCTGGCCTTTCTGCTCTTGTCATGGGCCTCAGTTACAGTAGTATCTTTGATTGATACTCAACGGTTCTGTGTGAGCAATGCTAGTTTTCCTCCTGCTGACCTCCAATCTGATCATTTCCAGTTTTAGCTTCATAAACTAGTAACAATGCGAGCCAAGTTGAATTTTTCCCACAGGTCATGTGAAATGCCTCAGCGCGCTCCATTTTGGGAACTGTTCCCTTGTAGAAAACAGGACTTTTGTGGTTATTCTGTAATTGAAATGATAGTCTGCTTTGGCTTGCTGCTATGAAAGATGTAAACCTGTGTGTTAAAGCAGCTATAATCCAAAACTTTATTATTGTGAAAGGTGTCTCTGGTAGTGATCACCCTAGAGACAGTTATAACCTGAATCTGGAGCTCCCGGCAGCTCTATGAAGCTTTATAGTGACTTTCAGCTTTTTGGCTGCAACTTTACTGTTCTGGTTCACTCTCAACGCTACCTCTCTCAACAGGCAGCTGTTTTCATCGAAAAAGCTCTAAAAACCCACCGTACGACCTGCTCAGCGCCAAACAGAAGACAGACGCAGTTAGAGAGTAGCTGGTGAACATAGTGGAGGATTTAGCAGCTAAATGGCCTCTTTTAGCAGAGCTGAGAGAGAGTGAATGTTAGACTTTCATTTATTAGACGACACAAACACAACTCTAAATGACTGATAATGTTGCTCCGTAACTGCTGGATATGTTCACCATATCAACTCAGGAGGTGACGATATGTCAATGTTGAGTTCACAACTTGTTTCCGCTGCCCCAGAGGGTCCAAAGAAATCAGCTATTGCAAAATGAAGTTAAACAATAGGGTACGGTTTTTCAGCTTTGTCTTAAAACAACACTCCCATGCCCACATACGTATGGAAGAGTTTCGTGGTGTTCCTCCTGTCTATACTGACCACAAAGAGATCCTTTTATATATCCTGTGTATATATATACTTATGCATCATAAAGATACGAGGCTTCAGCAGTAAGAGTTGGACAAATCAAGTGATCCTCTCTTTACCTGGACAGTGTTTTTTTTTTTTAAGCGACAATTAATTTTGTCCTGAAAATACAATAACTTTGAAAGATACTAAATATGGTCAACTGAAGCATCATGTTAGATTCAGTTTAACTTTAGGATGCATTTTTACACTGAACAAAGGATTTCAGCCCAGTTCACAACTGGTTTAGACAGGACTAATCAATGTACATGTGGGAGTATTGTTTTATACAGACTTGAAAAAAGCATGAAACTATTCTTTTAAACTCTTCTGCCCATTTTCTTGCCAGTATATATCTATATCTCGATATATATATATATATAGATATATATCTATATCTCTATATATATATATATATAGAGAGAGAGAGATATGACCCCACACAATGTTGTGTGTGATGTTTCTGGTCTTATCTGACGACACCGAAAGCCACATTGTCTAAAAATACCAACCCTCCTCTCAGAAAGAGGCTACTTTTTTTTCTTTCTTTCAGACACCAGACTGGCAGAGTGTCGTTGAGCTGGTGTGTGCTTTGCAAGTTTGTATTTTTGCATTTGTCACCCTTGGTACTGCTGTAGTTTTCACATCCCACGGTGCACAAAGCTGCCACTTCTTCCTCTTGCTCTGCAGTTGTCAGGTGGAGCTGCTGGGTGCTCGCTGAGCTTGTGAGTCCTTCACCGAGCTGGCAGCAGGTGCTGTGTGGGGGGTGGCTGACGTCTCTGAATCAGCAGGGTCACCACAGCTCCTTGAGGGAAAATAAACTTATTTAGAGTGTCTTGTCCTGGTTCCTGCAGGGTTTATATCTGTCCACACCACAAGAGAGTTTTAGGCATCTTCAAACAAAACCAGCGTCGGCCATCAGCTGCCTGCGGCGTCCAGTAGGTGCAACAAACTGCCTCATCTTACACCAAAACATGATTATCACTAAGAGTAAGTCATTTGTTTATGTTGAAGCTCTTGGGCATTTCTGTCCTCCCTGGTGCTCACAATGGCATATAGGTGTTTAGAAATACAGGTAGATCAAATGACGTCATTACTAAATGTGTTAAAAGAATTAAGGCTACATTTGGAAGTTAAAGGTGACACTAAGGTTGCATGTAACTGTTAGTGTTTGAAGAAGTATTGTTACAACCACTCCCCTTTCCAGTAGACTGGTCTCTTCCTGCAGGAGCGTGCAGTCACAGAGGGGCTAGTTTTCAAAACCGTCTACAATACTAGCAGTACGTACTGATTTGGCCAAAATGTAGCATGCAGTATGCCAGAAATACCCTGATGATTACCTACTGTATCCCACAATGCAAAGCAGTGGAAGGGTATTATTTTTTTCAACTTAATTTACATGGCCACCAATGGCGAATGGAGAAATTAAATAAAAAATTTCCAAATTTTATCCTGTGAGCATAAATTGCAGAAAGTCTACAGTTATACTTTGTGTTTTCAGAGTTTAAGAGGATGCCGCCCTAGTATATTGCAAAATACATACTGCAGTACACGCTTCATACTGCGGACGTCTGTAGTATGTAGCAGGCAGTTTAAAAAACTCTCTCTCTCTCTCTTTCTCTCTGAGAAAGAAGGCTCTAATGATTTCACAGATGTTTAATACGCCTAAAAAAGTAAATTTCCCTCTGAAATGTTGTGAAGTAGAAGTGTAAATTAGCAGTAGATGGAATCACCCTAGTAAAATACAAGTATCTAAAGATTATACTTCACATAAAATGCTCTTGAAACAACAGTTATGTGTCGCCCCAGACACCTATACATCTTTTGACCTATACATTCCCACTGGGTCCATGTGAGGCAACTCGTCACCAAGGGTGTATGAAGTGAGAGCATTACTAGCGGTGATAATTCACCCCCCGCAGCCCAGTTGTCAGTGTCAAGAACAAAAACGTAATGCTCTGATTCTTCTGTGGCGCTCCGTCAGCAGGTTTGCTGGTGTACACCTGCATGTCGCAGGCACAGGAAGTCTCTACATCACACACAGAAAGCATTAGTGCTTGCTTGTCATAAATTGAGAGGACATCAACTATTTTGGTGTTTGGTAATTCAACCAAACCTTGCCCTGCATAAATTCTGTATTTCATTTTGTTTCAGAAATAAATGAAATGTACTGGTGTTTGTTGGTTGACCACAGGAGGAGCTTTGCAGGTGTGTGTGGCCAACTGCTACTACAATCTGTTTCCACTATATACGTATATACACATTTGTTTATGTGTTTTTTACATAAATTATGAAGTGAAACAAAATGTCAATTCTGTCTGATCATCAGGCCACAATACAATGGTGAGGTGGTATTTTTCCAAGCTGCAGCCTCAGATGAGCGCGAGTGAAACAGTGACAGCTCCAGGCCTCTGGGTGGCAGCGTGACGCGCGTCACGTCTTCCGGGGCGGTGACGCCACCGAAGAGGAAGCGGAAGTGGCCGTCTGTAGTTTGAAGATGAGCTGTGAGAGGAGCCTGTAAAGTGTGTAAAAACACTTACCAGCCTGAGATCTAACCGCTTCGGCCGAGCAGACATGAAGACGGTGTTTGTGACCGTCGGCACAACGAGCTTTGATGAGCTCATTGAAAGCATCACGTGCCCAGAGACCGTTCAGGCGAGTAACGTTGGTTTAAAGTAAGATAACGTGATAAGTGACGCCACTTAACTTATATTTGCTTACATTTGCTGCTTCAGTACCACATCATTTAGTGCTATATACTGCTACAGTGTATTATGCATAATCAGTGGAGGAAGAAGTATTCAAACTACAATCATACTAATATCACCCTCAAAATATAAGTCCTGCAATCAAAAAAGCAACAACAAAAGTGCAGATCTTTTTTAGAAAAATAAAATAACATAAGTTAAAAAATATATAAATAAGTAACATGGTAAACCAAGTACACATGATGACATGCAGTCCCACTTCTAAAAATAATAAGTACTGAAATAAATTAAGTGCATGGGCAGTAGCAGCCAGTAATAATATTATACTATGAAAGTGTATATATATCTATATATTGTACATTGTTGTCGGTATTGCACGACAGTATTGCACGCTAGTGTGGTAGTAGCAGTTTGTGTAGTGGTCTACCAGGGTCCGTGGTGGTTGTACTGTCTGACTGCTGCAGGAAGGAAGGACCTGCGGTATCTCTGTGAGACGACGCGGGTGAAGCAGCCTGCCACTGAAGGAGCTGCCCAGTGCAGACAAAGTGTCCTGGAGGGGGTGGGATGTGTTGTCCAGCAGGGATGACAACTTGTCCATCATTCTCCTATCTCCCACCACCGCCACAGTGTCTAGAGGGCTCCCTAGGACAGAGCTGGCCTTCTTTACCAGTCTGTTAGTTCTCTTCCTGTCGGCAGCCGAGATGCTGCTGCCCCAGCAGACCACTTCATAAAAGATGGCTGATGCCACCACGGAGTCAAAGAAAGTCTTCAGGAGTGCCTCCTGCACTAAAGTAATGAAAGTAATCGAATTTCCCATTTCATTATATTATTCAACCATTATAAATAATTTATAAGATAAATAAATGTGAAAGCATCACTTTGATGTTGCAATAGAATTTAGAAATAGAATTTGTTAGAATAGAATTTAATTGAAAGCCAGACTAAACAAGTATTTTGTTTAACAATCATAAGGTTATCAACCACCTTGAGATTATCTTAGAGGGAAATAAGTTACAACAATCTAACTGATATGGCTGGAACATCTTTAGTGGTCAAATTGCTGAGGTAAACAGGGAACAAGGTCATGGACACATTTAAAGACTAAAATTAGAATCTTAAAGAGATATCCAGTGCAGGTTCAGGTCAAGGGCCTGCAGCAGTGTTTTTTACTCAAGGACAACAGACAGTAACATTGATCCAGTCTTTCTCGCCCGCGCCCACTGTCAGTATACATGCTAAGTTAGTTACAATTAGTTTTTCAGTGTGGTATTGATCTACTGGTTTATTGTTCTGCAATTCAATGCACAGGGGGAACGGAGGAGCTGCTTTAAGAAGAAAAAAATAGAAGATTGAATGACAAAAACATTTTTGAGACAACTGAAGGAATGTCCCCTTAAAAAAACAAAGAATTCAATCTTTTGATAAAAAATATACACACTCAAATGTTTGACAGCAGAGTATCAAAGTTTTAGTTCGATCGATACCTACTACCACATATCTTGTACTATCTCCATGTGTATATATGTTTATGTTAAAGCCTTAACAATTCCTACATTCCACTGTCTATACTATTTATACTGCTTATACTGTTTATACCTCATGGCATTCATATTCATCTATTGTATGCATATTTATCACTTATGTACATACATTTTACTGCTTCTTTTGCACTTCTGGTTAGATGCTAACAGCATTTCGTTGTCTCAGTACGTGTACTCTGTACAATGACAATAAAGTTGAATCTA
>JAVQJD010025471.1:0-18248 GCA_036023655.1 Nannoperca australis | reverse complement strand
GACTCAAAATACTGAGTTAAAACAATTAGTAAATCTGGTTTGATTTGACGTATAACTTTAAGGCAGCAATTGAACTTAAGTTTTTAAGTTGAACTACATGGATTTTTATTACAGTGTAACCTTGTCAATGTCTTGACTCTATTTTCTAATCATTTTACAACGTATGGTGGTGAATAAGTGTGACTTTTCATGGAAAACACAAAATTGTTTGGGTGACCCCAAACTTTTGAACGGTAGTGTATATACATGTATATACAACCCAGAATGTTTAATTACTTATTTTGCCATACTGTGACTCAATCTATTTGATAATTTCCCTCAAGTCTGGGCCTATTATGCTAAGAGCCAAAGGGTAGTGCTGGGGAACAGAAACCCCCTGTAATGAGTTCCCACAATAGCCCATGTCGAAGTAAATACAGAGTTGGGGAACTTTTTTTCAGTTTTCCAGTATGTGCTATAAAGAGCTGGGGCACATAGACATGATAATAAGATTCTTATTGTATACGTTTACATTTCATGACATACATAAGTTTCTGCTGGTCGACTGTATTTCAGTATTGACCCCACAGGTTCATGGCTGAACAGTAGATGGCGTGTTGAACCATTTTCAACCTCCAAAATGCAGATTTTAAGAAATGTCAACATTATTACCAGCACATTCATGTGTTTCATCACAGTACATAGTCATATCATTTAGTTTACAGCTCAAAAATCATGCTTAAGTGTGGAGTACTTCTTCAAAAAGAAAATGCCTTGGATTTGTTGTTCTCACTGATCGCACATTACCACAAACACCTTAACACACCATTAGGAAAAGGTTTTCTACATGAAAAATGGGTGGCATTCAAAGTGCATCCAACTTTGTGCTTTATGCTGAAGGCAGGATTAAAAAAAAATGCTGTATAATAATTGCACTGAGACTGACTCACTGGCAGATGGTTCGCATCCAAAAGGAGCCCTATCCCCAATATATTTCCTATTGGAACATTTCCCTTTCTCCATGAGTACCAGCAGATAGCAGTAAAGTTCCAGTCAGACACGAGCACTACAGTACTGCATGTCCAAGTATATATATGTGCTTGGGCACATCTGCGGTTTATAACCAAATCCTTCCAAGACTGATCTGTATATTTCAATATGCAATAGTTCATACAATCAGGATATACTATAAACCAGCTGACAGTGGTATCTCCCTTTGATGATAAACTACTCCCCATACACAACATCACATAGTCATTACAAACAAATGTTGTGAAATAACTCCATGGCTAAAATAGTTGACATACCTGTACATTGTGGGGGCGGATCATTCCATCGATTTCCTTCACAAACTATTGCAGTGGCACCCTTTAACTTGAAACCATGGTAACAGGAGTATAGAGCGACCAGTTTGCCAGATGCAGACGACAAAATAAAATCCCCATTCTTTATCTTTCTTGGAGTGCCACATTGTTCTAAGTCTGCAATTGAGTGATACAAGATTTTCATGCTAATGTAGGGTGGAACAATAAAATTCAAAGGAATGTATGATTTTTCAAATATTAGGACTAGCCCAAAAGTTTTTCAAGCCCACCTCGGCTCTTCTCCTCTTTCCAAGCTTCTAAATTCATTGATTGTATATGATCACAAGAGATGTAGTCAGTGGGGTATTTCCTGAACCTGAAAGAATCAGGAGGGACCTCACTTATGTCGCTGTTGTCACAAATGATCCGAGACACAGAACCTTTTAAAAGCTCAGCCCTCTGTTGCAGGGTGAACATACCTTCAGCTTCCCACCAAAACCTGAAATATAAAAAGAGTTGGTCTTTCCATTTAAAATCAAAACTTCAATAAATAAATAAAGCCCTTAAAGGTAGAGCAAGAAATTGAATTTTTATCTCTGAAGTCATGTGCCATTGTGGTCCAAGGTGAGGGCTGATAGCATTTTTTACCTATCACCATCTCGAAGCACTTTCATCTGCTTTCCAATCAGGCAAGCAAAGAGCGGACCAGTTCTTGAGCCTGGCAACACGTTTTCAACAAGCCCTCCAAGCCATACATCGATATTGTCAGGATGTTTGTATATTTTTAATATCTTCTCAGCAACATTTCCGTCTCTCACAACCTCTTTGAAATCATCCAGTGTCTTAATGCACTTCAGTCCACAGAATTCTCTCCAATCATTGTATCCTGAAAAGTAATTTAAGCACAATGTCATTTTATAGTGAACATATTTATTCACATTTTGCTTTCTTGTCAAGAGTTAGAGGAGAATATTGACACCACTCTCATGCCGTGCAATAAATATGATTACGCTAAAGCCAAAAGTGGGTTAGCTTCTGTTGCTGGTAACAGGGGAAATCAGCTAGCTAGCTGCCTAAAGTTAACATCCACCTACCAGAACCTCTAAACCTCTCAAAATTTAACACGTTAGAGCTGGTTTGTTTGACCGTGTACATGAAATAGAAGTGTGAAATTGACATGTTTCTTTGTGTGTGTTCTGGAATAAGTCTTGACCAGTGACTCACAATGGAGAGATTTACGACCAACAGTTTGATTGGAGATTTGGTTGTGTAATGCTAGTAGCGGCTAATGTAGTCTCAAGCCACGAGCATCAAGCAGAGACGAGGAGCGAGCCACACAGGTTTTGAAAAAAAAAAAAATGTAAAGAAACTTTTTTTTTTCACTTTTTTGTTTAGCTCACTCGTCGTCTCGGCTTCAAACTTGTAGTCTTTAAACCCAAACCAACACTGACTCACTTTATACACTTTTTGTTAACACATGCAGTAGTACTCACCAAGTGAATCTGTAAATCAGTGGTGTTCCCCTGAAGCTAATTGCCTAGAATCATATTTTGTGAACAGACATGATAGTGATATCGATCTTCTTTTGGAACTCTCGGAAAGAAAGTGCATATTCATGGAACAATTCTTTTAAATCAAAGATAATTACTTTTCAGATTCAGTAAATGGTTTCTGGTAGTTCTGTAGAAGTACACCGTTCTGAATCATGTAACTATCATTGTCAATTCCGTGTCTCGGTTGAGATAATAGTTGAACTTTTTTGTGGACTTTTATTCCCTCTAATGTGAAATCTTATCAAGCTCTTTGTAATCCAGTGTAGTTTGGTGTCTAATGACCTTTGAGCTACAAAACATGTAGCTACAGGCTTGGTATAGCATTGCTCAGTTGCTCAGTTCCCATGGCCATAGCAGTAAAGAACCCGGAGGCAGTAAACTACAGAAAGAAGCTGCTAATAGGACTTGACGTTGTCTACTGTCAGTGAAAATGACCTGTAAATGTCACTTTGTTTGTGAACGGTTTGACAGACAGATAGTTTGTTAGTGAAAACAAAGGAACACAGTGGGTTTAACCATTTAATTGTGTTGACAGAGGAAAGGGCAAGGGAACTGTTTTTTTAGCTTTTAGGATTAAACAGGGCATTGATTGTTGATTGACACTCTGACAGGTTAGACTGGCGTTGACTCTTGCACTTACCTGGAAGAGCGTGATCACGTCCTCTCTGCAGGTTCAGTGAAGCCAGGTCCATGTGCTGTGGCACATTCAGGACAACCAGCCTGTCTGTTAGCTCTTCTGTCAACAGCCTGTTTGCGCTAACAGCTTGTGCTGCAGTTCCAATTAAACCTCTCAGGACCGGCTCAATTCCACCTAGACACAAAAACACTATTGCTTATTTTTTCATAGTCAATAAGATACATATATTCCTCTTTTTTCTCTGGGTGCAGGAATGCAAAGTAAGTGCACATAACAATGCAAAACATAGCATATTAACATTTCATTTTTAAATAATTTGGACTAAGAGATCATGTGATTTGATTACAAAACAGTCCAGCCTGCCTGTAACCCCTTATTCCAAACAGACAAGAAAAACAGAATGAATATGTTTAGTGAGTACAGATTTTTTCTGAATGGTATTTCTTTATGCTGTTCAGAAATCAGGTTTGTATATCAGTCCTAAGCTTGGATTTGCTGCCTCCCTTGGGCTCAGTCGTGTCCAAACAATTTCATTTGGGCAAACAGGATGAATGGACTGTTGGGGATGAATACACTGTTTATCAACAACACATGGTTTCATAAAAGCAATACACTTGTGCTCTGTGACGAGACTACTGAACACATCCTTCTGTAACACTGCAACAAGGTAAAAACGTGAGGTCAGCAAAAAGATCCAAATGGTAAATGAACAAAGCTGTATTGTGAAGCATTGTGTGTAGGTGTGTATGTGCTGGCAGTTTTAACATATCTTATTCAGAATCTCAAGGACATACGCTCCATATGCATTTCTCTTTTTTTTGGGTGACGTTTGGGCCCCTGAAGGGTTCTTCAATATCAACAATGACAGATAGCATGAGGAGCGGCACGTCTAAGGCTACAAGATGCTGCAGATGCTCTACCAGTCTGCTGTGTGCTGGGGACGGAGCATGAGGGCAAGAGACGCTAACAAGATCAACAAGCTAGTTAGGAATGCCAGCTCAGTGATGAGCTGGACTCTCTGGAGGCGGTGACGGAGAAGCCATCCAAGTGTGTTAGCATCCCGAACAATGTCCCTACGACATCCTGGAAAAGAAAATAAGCATCTACAGCCTAAGACTTATAAGCCTAAGGTGTTCCACAGAGATCATTACTGCTGGTTGCCATCAAACTCATCCCCACTCTGTCGCAGTATGAACATCAGTGGACTGGGAGGCTGCTGAGGTCTTACTGGACTCACTAACACAGAGTGCAATACATCTTTTTAACTTATAACTTATATATATCCATGTTGCCCACCTTACTGCATTTTGCACACTTGTGCTTATTAAAAAGGGCATACTTTTTTACTTTGATGTTAGAACTTGTGTTTTGTTTTCGTACCGTGTGGTTCGCTCATGTACTGCTGCAACATGCACATTTCCCCCGGGGATAAATAAAGTATCCATCCATCCATCCCTCCACTTACCTACCTACCTACACACCTACTCTACTCTTCCCACTCATCCATCCATCCAGCTATGTCTTCCACACAGTAACAAAGAATTGAAGTAACAGTAAGTAAAAAATGCTCGATGGGGGACTTGAAGTTTATTTGGAAAGCTTGTGGAAGTTTGCACTGCTTGCTACAATATACGTTGTTTTGCCACAGTCTGTGTTTCCTGAATGTCTAAACCTACTAAAGCAGAGGTGGTGTATGCACAGTTAGCATGACCCATAAACTGAATGGTCACAATAATGAGAATAAGCCAGGTGGAAAAATACCAGATACCATCTGCTTTTAATTTGTCAGCTATAATTATGCCTTTACACGGTGCAGCTGAATATGACAGATAAAGTACTATCTTACACATACGTATATAATAAGTAATAAATAAGTAATATACTGATAATTAATGGAAAAGGTCCCTGCAGTGTGTTAGATGGATTATTGCACCTTCTGTATTCTGGGACTAGGAGCACACTGTCATATGACATACTGATACAGGCTTTCATACTCTATAGACACAAATATGTCTGTTCAGTGGTCTAACTTACATGAGTGACTTGAATTGCGTGCAACTAACTATTAAACAGACATTCAATGCTGTGCTGACCTAAATAGAGTTTCTTTTTCATTCCCTCCTCTCTTTTTTTGCAGTGTGTTTAACGTGCTTGCAGGACTAAGTTATTAGTTCCAATAGGCAGCTTCATATGAGTGTACTGACCTTCTTTGACTATTCTCCATGGACTAAAGAAAGTGTTGTGCAGTCTCAAGTGGGGGAAGTGCTCATGTTCCTGGAAGCTCTCATTCAGTCTCCGGAGGATCGGAGAGATGGTAGCATGGCCGAACCTGAATGCAGCGGTGGCAAAAACATTGGAGGCTGAGGGGTCCGTAGTTGGATCATATCCCCCATAGGGTCCAATGTAATGATCAAAAGACTCCGGGCCAATAATGTTTGGAACATAATCTCTCATGGTTATGATCTGGGGGGAGTCAATCAAGAGAGGGAGGGATCACAAAGAAGCAAAAATAATCTCTTCGATTATCATGAAAGAAAATCTCTGAAGTAATGTGTATCACATGCATGCGATGAAGCCACTAGAGTTTCTATAAGAGCATAACATTATTTAAAATAAAAGAAATAACAGCTACATATCTTAATTGTAAATTATTAACAATGTCTTGTATATGTGTACGCATACAGCTTAAAAGGATCCCCATGGGATTTCAGTGAGACTATATATAGAGTATTTCTATAATATCCTGAGCTTGGGCATTTGTTCCCTCACAGTTCACTGCAGAGAATTCCATCTGTCCTCATCCCTATTTATAAAGGCCGCAGTTCACCCCCTGAATCTTAACACATATCACACAAATGCATACGCACGCATGATCGCACACATATGCAAATGCACGTGCATTTTGGTGTTTTTAATGCAAAATGGAGCACTGGAACCAGACACAGTTAACCTATTTGTTGCTGTGATGATAATATTGCAACAGCCTCTGCCTTTAGTGTACAAAAATTGTACTTAAGATTAACCTGTTGGCTAGAATAACGCATAGCCTGGATAACTAAACATTAGTTAAATTGTTTTACTGAATAGCAAGAGTCTTGGACTGCAGTCTGACTCAGCGGGGGGTGAGTTGAGTGCAGACTTAAAGGGAGACTCCAGTATTTCTAAATCTGGACCCTATCTACTGGACCAATTCCAAAACCTGTGGTAACTATTAGTAATTTAGACCCCAAAATGTGTAAAATAGGGCCCAGGTTTAAAAATACCAGAGTTTCCCTTTAAACTCCAAGATTAATAAAAACAGTCCCAACTGGAAACCTACAAAGGGAAATTAAAATATAGTATTCAAATATGTGTTAATTATGTATTAGTTACATGCAAGCAGCATTCTGCACAAACTGAAGCTGAGCCACAACATGTCAACTGTGACAAGAAAACACAGCTTAGGTTCACACAGTTCTGAGCCGCAGAACTGGAAATAATCCTGGTCCCATTTGAGGAGCAGTCACCAGACTGCACTGTCAGTCTCTGAGATGAGCAGTCCGTCTCTTTATGAGTCATCTACATTTAATCAAATAGTGTACTTAAGCACAGTTCTTTTTTTACTCTGCTACATTTTCCTGATAACAATAGTTACTAGTTACTTTTCAAATTCATATTCTTCCTAAAAAAATGAATAGGCATATAATACTAACAAACTCCCCTTACAAAGAAATGTCTAGTTGGGGCCCCTTGTCACATTTCTGATTTCTAATCATTTCATAGTAGTTACAATATAAAAATCAACTATTTTACTATTTTTATTTTCATTGGAATTGCAGTACTGCTTTTCACAATGTCCAAATGTGCGTATTGTTTGTCTTCTAATTGACACTGATAGCTCAGTGCATGAATGCATTGCTCTTCAGCAGCCGAATCTCTGAGTTAAATGACCTTAACAGTCAGAATAGAATAGGTCTGGCCCTTTAAACTGTTCATGCTTTTTACACTAATCCTCCTGGTATGTCCTGACCACCTAAAAACCAAACAGAATGTACTTATATTGTCTCTTTACACTATATACTGGATGAATAATAGCTTTGATAACTGTGGACTACGACTGTGATCAGAATGAAACCAGATGTTGTTATCATTTCTATTTCCTGTATCCTGCAAATAATAGGCTTTCACTCTGTATTGAAATGGCTTCTGACCTTTCCATTTGTTTTCTGCAAGCCTTGTAGAGTATCCCCACCAATACACACTGTTTTCAAGAGGCTGCCCACAGACATTCAGTTGGATAGAACAGTATACCAGAATAGTTCCCCCTGCCTGCCTCTCTCTGGCCTCACTGACTGGGCTGAAGGGTTAGGTTACATATACATGGAAAATAAAACATTTTAACACAAAGCTTCTTACTGATACTAAAATGAATGCAAAATGCTATTCAGGTGGGAGTTTATGCAGACAGTAAAAAACAAGCATTGCTGGACTAAAATGTTTCCATACAGCAACCTATTTAAGTGTGAAGTACTGTTAAACAGTATGAGGCCTGGTGTGGGTGCATTTCAGTGTCATATCAAAGCCACATCCAATCAGAAAGGAAGGGTGCTGTAATACTGTTTAAATTTGTAATTGTTCAACCAACCAAACTGTGGGTTGTGCCTAAATGAGATTAGATGTCATATCTTTCTGATATTTGACTTGTATTACAAACAGTACATTCTTCCTAAAACAGAAGGGCAGTGTCTGACAAAGACATTCTGTAAACAGTCAAACTTGTGTTTGACATACACAGTAACAAGTACAATAGGTACACATCCACCGGCATTCGCCTCACCAACCTTAAAACACGTTTCATTTCCTGCCTAACTGCACATTACCTTTGGCCTGGAAACTGGCCTGTTTTTTGGTAATAATTGCTATAGCACATATTTAAATGCAATAAAGTAGTGCTTTTACAGTGACTTGTTAGGAATAATGCTGTATGAAAACAGCCTCTACATTACACTGGCCCTGTCTGAGCTTGTTTGCTGGGAACAGCTGCCTGAAGATTTAAATAGGGAGGTTTGGTGAGAGCTGTTGGGATTCAACCATATGGACCGACAAACCACAACAAAGCTGCTGTGAGCTGCACAGGGCTGCTGAGTGGGATGCTTTTTTTTCTCTCTCAGGTGGGATTGGATAACTAGCAAACCTTCACCATACAGCCAGACTTTTCCACGTTAATATTAAGATATTATACAGTAACACAACTTTACACTTTACACAACTTTATACAACTTGACCTGCTCTATACAAAAAAGTGCCCTGAGATAACTTTGTAATGATATGGCGCTATATAAAAAAAGTGGAATTGAATTGAATTGAATTACATTAGACATTAATTTAAGTCTTAACCCTGTAGTATGTTGGTGTGTTTATGAATGAACAGTGGTGGAGGGTTTGTTATTGCTCTGCGTAACATGACATGACAGACCAAGCTTCTACAGCGCCTGACTGTACAACATGACGTTCAAAAAACTAAACCTGCAACCACAAGTGCTTCAGCTTTAAAACTCGGCCACCACAGCTTCTAAAGTTTGATTCCAAATTAGAGGTCGAAGGTGGGCGAGTAAGCCACCAGCATGATTGAATTGAATTTGTGAATTCCCAATTTAGCTATCTCGACTTTGCACACCGAGAGCACCCACCACAACAGGTGGTTACTAGCCATGCTGTTATCCTAAATGGTGGTTTAGCTTATAGTGGATGACCGCCATGTACTATGGAAGTTGAACTATGCAGGATGTTACTCTGACCAATGACATGCAGTTGATTTCATTTATTAATGAGTGGAGCTGCAGAACAGACGCTATTCTTTTAATGAGTGGAGTCACCTGGTTTATTCTTTAGACTAAAATGTGGCATACTTTTGGCACAAATCTAAAATTCTTAGATGATTTCATAATGTCACTTCTATTTTTATTTGTCCAAAAGACAAATAAGTGCAAGTGCAAGTGTTACAGATGCCAGCAACAATAATGCCTGGTGTGTGTGTGTGTAGTTTAATTCCAAAAGTACCATGTCATCTAATGACAGTCAAACGTGTTCATGGGAAATCTAAGCTACTGACATTTCCACAGCTTAGTGTGGACAAAGGAATGTAGACAAGTTAGAAATGATGGACTCCTGTTTGGATAAATGAAATGCTCTAGGTGTTTGCAAAGGATCAAAGGATCAGTGAATCGACTGTGTACCTTCCTCGGTGTGTTTCACTTTGTATTTAGGTTCCATTCATCTTTGTACAGCACTTGAACTTATAGCTGAGTCTGCCAAACCTCTTTTGATCTCTTGTCACAGAAAATCATGTTGAACATGTGCAGACGTGGATAACAAAGGCATGAGACACTGTAGCATGAGGTGTGTTTATGAACAATTCTGAAGTGTATTTGTTGACTATTTACTATTATTTATTAGGCTTTACGTGAAGCTGCCTTTTCTGTACCAATCATCCAGTGGTAGCTAGGCAATATAGAATAAAGAAGTAACTTTTGTTTAATTCTTCCATGGATGACTATTTGAACAAAAACAGGGAGCTTCACTACTTCTTTAATTCTTCATCTCAGCTTTGAGATTTCTTCTTTGAAAAAATCGATAACGTTGCAGTCTGCTGGTTTGCAGCTGGTCAGACCAGATAGTGCCTCACATTTCACTCCAATTCGAATAAAGGGATTTTCCAAGCTGGCCATGGTTATAGCTACAGTATGTAAATCCTCTACCTGTCTTTTATACTTTATCCTCACAAATGATACAAAGAACGCCTCCACCTTAGACCCATCTCTTTTTAATATTGTAAATCTCTTTCCTCTGGCATTGTCCCTGAGTCACCTGAAAATAGTAGTTGTTAATCCACTGCTGTGGTCAAATGTCAGCCCTCAAAGTCTGAGAGATTACAGACTTATTTTCCATCTGCTCAAAAATACTTTAGAAACTTTACAGCCCAGCGCCAGGGTCACTGGTACCCTTCACTAAAAGAAAGGAAATATTTGTATTAAAACAATGTGTTCCTTTTTTTTCATAAAGAATGCATGCACCCAACATTTCCTTCACCATTAATAATGCCCCCAGCCTACAGCTAATAGAAAGTCAGTCCAATCAGTCATTGCTGCACGATTTGCCTCCTATCCATCGCTCCCAAGAGGCTACAAAAAATGGTAACAACAAAACTTAAAAAAGCAAAGAAAATGAAGACACAAAAATAAGGACAGACAGAGAATAGTTTGAGAAATCCATGTTTGTGCTAACTGGTATTAAACGTGAGGGTTTTCTTTGCACAGAGACACTTATAAATTACAAAGCAGAGTTACGTTAGCTGTAGTCTGGTTCAAATGGAAATATGCTAAGAAGAAGAGCCGATTCAAAGTCACAAAGAAGAAACCACTGAGGAAGTTGTTTCCGATTTTAAAAAAAAGAAAAGAAAAAGGGGGAAAAGCCTAGGTTAATATAACACAGTTTCTACACAGGACTAAAATACTACCTTGTGGAAAGCAGCACGTTAGCATAGAAGCAGCAGCTTCAGTCCTCTGCCTGTGTCTACACATGATGCATTCAGGCCCAGTACTGAGTGTAGGTCACCTGCGTTTGGCACTATGAGCCAAACACACAATTACTGTAGTTATGTGAGTAAAACTGAAGACAATAGACATAATGAGCATAAAAATACACTATAGGCTACTGCACAGCCCGTGTAGACAGCTTTTAATTAAAGGAGAAGAAATGAAACGAAGGACTTGAAAACGCAGCTGAAACGGCTCCTGTGTAGACAGGCCCTAAGTGATACAATCCATTATTTGATTCTCCTTAACAGGAAACTACAGGGCAAGAATACAATGTTACCTAGCTTGTGGAAATACTCCACATGTTTTAAAGTAGACTTTCATTAAACATACAATAAGTCATTTGTTGTATAATATTTTGCGTGTTTTAAGGTGCTAAATGCTCCACTATTCACTAGCTAGTCGCTAACTGTGTCTGTTGTTAGCTGCTGAGGGTTTTCTTTTACTCTGAGGCTGAAAACAACACAGTGAGAAAGAACCAAAACAGTAAAGTTGTAGGCCAGAAAACCAAACTGAAAGAGCTGAGGAGTAACTGCAGAGTTGGGTGATAATTCTGCGTGGGTTTGTCACTACGAGCGACCCCACATTTCACATACAAGCAGTCATGTACTTATTGTTAATGCAGAAATATGGCTTACAGCTGCTCTAAACAATACTGGTCTTAGAGGAGTTGGATGCCAACTTTGCCTTTAATTTTGGAAACTACAGCATCACCTCTGAGGCGAAGATCCTCCTGAGAGTTTGCAAAGCAGTGGATTCCACGGCTAGTTGATTCTTACAGTCATCAGACGTAAAACAGCAGCTGTCAGGGTCAAACAAATTCTGAATCAAGTAAATCAGTACAGATTTAACGAACTAGAGTCCAAAGACTTTTTCCCCATTGAACTTCATCGCAACTTGCTCAACTTACATGTGAGGTGACAATTATATACATACAAGTCACTAAAACTAGAAGTTAAGCCAGCATCTTTATCAGTGCCTCTTCCTAACACTGAAAACATACAACTTTTCCACCCCTGTAACATCCAAAAATCATATTTTACATGAAATAGCAAACATGTCAAATGTTTTAAAATATTTATTCAGGTTCAAAGTTCATTCTTGACCTTGAAAATTGCAATTAAGCTCGTTTAGGTACATTTAGTAGCTGCTCTGGAGCTTTTGATTATATGTGACCTTCCTCATTCCTCCTGTGGAATAGTAGATGTTTAAATTTCCATTTTTCTTTAGGTGCTTCTTGTCTATGTTGGCTCAAAAGCTGAGGTTCAAATGTACTGTTGCATGGCAACTAAAAAAACTCCAACTGCTGATGAAGATTATGTGATATGATCAAAAGCTCCAGAACTGGAGCCTCAAATGACAAAAGATACTTTTTTTAAAAGATCTTAAAAAATGGCAGAAATTAACTGAGACAATGATGCTGTTCTGAATTTCAAATGTTAATAAAATGTTTTTTTTTTTTCGGTGAACAAGGTGAATAGCCAATTTTATGAATTCAACAGACGTCAGAACAGAAGTTTTTTTTCAGCTTTACTGTCATTGTGGTGCAGTTTACAATCACACCAATAAATGCAAGAGTCCTTTTTTTCATTGCTGCAAAAGCACCAGTCAAGGTTTACTTTTCTCTGCACTGTGAACACTGTAATGACCCTGAGTCACGATTCGCCTCATAATAGAAAGCATCTCTTGTTTTCTTTTACGACTTGAAAACAACACGCCTCCCTACATCTTTCATATCACTCTGCCCTTCTTTAATAACATGTAATTGCAACATACTCGCACTCCTGACATCTGCAGATGATAAAATCACCACACTCATAAATGCTAGATTAGTTTTTTTCCCCTCAGGCATCATTTGGGTTTCTCAATAGAAACTTTATAGCTGTGAATCACATTTGGCTGTTATTTTCATCATACAGCCATGTCTCATACTTTCACCAACTGTTTCTACTGTACAGTAACAGACTGTAGGCACAACATGTCTAATCTGCATTTATCCACATGCCTTTGAATCTATCAATCACTATTCTTGTTCTTGTTCTTATCATCCCTGAATCACAGGCATTTATACCACTACTATTACAATTTTAGTTTTCTAATGATGGTTCGTTTTATGTGGACTCACTATTCAGTAGTAAATATCTGTGCAGTTGAACAAACCCAGTGCATATTATACTCGCTGCAGTACAGTGACAACAGACGTGTGACTACTGCAATGTCACCCAAAGGGACAGTCTTCCACTGACGCAGTGCACGAGTTCCCTGTTTAAAAGCGTCATGAGCTCTCACCTCACACCTGAACAACTGCATGACAGTACAGCGGCTGTTTTGCAAAATTGAAGGCCAACCAAAAGCCACTTTTTAAAAGTATTTTTTGCACTTTATTAGAAAACACTGTGGGGTTCAAAAATTGATGTTTTTTAAATTAAAGATGTTAACACATTCACTAAGCAATAAAAGGTCAAACTCATTAATGTTTGGGACAAGAAACCGAGAAGCAGGAGCTCCTCTTCAAGGCATATACAAACATAGCTGGTTATTTAAAATTACTAAGCAGCATAAACATTTCTAGCACTTATCACTGAACCATTGAAATATGGGCTGAATGATAAAATTATTAGTTGATTGACAGAAAATACTCAGCAACAGTTTTGATAATCAATTAATCAATTCACTGTTTCAAGCTTCTCAATCGTGTACGTCTGGTCAGAGAAAAAAAAGCAGCTTTACGAATAGTTTGAGATCTTGAAAAATATGCTCATTAATCAATACCAATCATATCTGTATGCTAAATATGAAATCTAGAACTAGCGTGCGCTTACTTTCGAATAAAGACTGAAAGATGGGGGAAACAGCAGGCCTGGCTTTGTCCACAGTTTCATACATAAATATCTGCCAGGTTTTACGGGGAGTTACACTAGAACTATTTCTTTGCTGGTACAGCAACTTCCTGGAGTCAGACAACCGCGGAGAGTCTAAAACCACTTTAGTTATTTTACAGTTAGGGTTTTGAATGGATTCAACAAACAAGATAAACTATGTAAATTTAAATTTACATAGTTTACATTGTTTGTTGAATTTAAATTTAAAAGTGTTGATAGGCTTTTTGTTTAACTTAAGACAGAGCCAGACTAACTGTTTCCCCCTAAATTCATTCTTTATATTAAGCTAAACTAAGATAAGCTAAGCGTGACCTGGCAGTAGATTCATATTAAGCATACAGATAAGATGAAAAGAATCAATAGTTGCTGCTCTAGTTACAATGTAACTTTCTGTGGTGTGCTATGTGAGCCATTGCTTTTTATTCCGGTGTGTCTGCACAGTGTAGTTTTAGCTTAAACATACCTGGTGCAGAGCTCCAATAATCTTTCGAGTTTCTTGGTATATAGTCTCCGGGCTCCAGTGACCGTTAATTTGTTTCACTGCCTCTGCAATTCGATTGTGTTCTCTGAGCCACAGTGTATGCAAAGAGGTCAGGGGCAGACCCTCATTGGCCCGACTGTCTCCAGCGCTGAAACACTCCACTCTCTCCCCCTGCGGATCCTGTTGGCAGGCTGAAGGCAGAGTGGCTACAAATGGAAGGTAGGGTCTTCCTTTGGGATCCTTGAATTGGTCGTTGACAGCAAGTTTCCCATTAAGGCCAGAGAGGTCACGTAGAAAGCTCTCCAGCTTTGGAGTGTGGCCATACACAACCTGAGCATCTATGAATGATGTGATGGCATTCATCTGTTGTCGCTGCAGAGCTTGTCCAATATCGGACTTGAAATTGACAAAGCAGGCTGGCATGGAGCGATAAAAAGGCATGCAGCTTTGTGCACCAGACATAACATCACCTGTCTGTAGAGAAGATAAAATGATTTATTACAAGCTGCTGCAATAGCAACGTAAACTACTTTAGATCTATCTATTAAATGTATTCACTTTGGAGATTATGGTATATTAAAAGAATAGTTTGACATTTTGGGAAATACACTTATTTTCCTTCTTGCCAGGTTAAATGAGAAGACTGGCTCCATTCTTTGTGTTTGTCCCTTTAATATGAAGCTGGAGAAGACAGCCAGTTAGCTTAGCTTAGCATAAAGATTGAAAATGGGGAAACAGCTAGCCTGTCCAAAACAACAGTTACTTACCAACATCTAAAGCGCACTAATTAACATGTTAGACCTCGTTTGTTTAATCTGTACTAAACCCAAAGTGCGAAATCGTCTATTTGTGGTTTAACTGGACGCTTATGTAACTATTTCTTGGTCGAGACTCAAGAGCAGTGAATTCCTGGAGTCTCCGCTGGTTGGTTGGGATGTCAGGAAGTCCAGTACATCAGTCTTTACGCTAACCTAAGCTAACTGGCTTCTGGCTCCAGCTTCCTATTGTATGGACAGATATATGGTATTGACTTCACGACAAGAAAGTAAGGCTGCTTCCTAAGATGTGGAACTAAAATACAGCTAGACAAAGACGGTCGTGGTTTTAGTTTACCTCAATGGGAAAGCATGGATGCACGTGTTCACATGTGTTCAGACAGTCCATGCCAGTCCCAAAAGCAGCACTGCCGGTGTTTTGAGGGGTAAAGGTTATGTCGTGGTCAATGTACTGGCCCCACTCCACCATCAGGTGTGAATAGACCTCATCTTTCCGGTCAGAAGAGCTCCTCAGTATTTTCTTGCTGACTTCCCATGGCTGTTGACACCAAAGGATTAGTTATTTTGGATGACAGCTGAGTACTGCCTTATAAAAAAGTGCACTTTCATTTCCCCCCAGCCATCTCTGCGGTGACTTGTCATTTATCAGTCAGTGTGTTTATTATCTCATCATTAACTGAAATGAACATGTTATCTGGGGAAAGCCTACCGTGTCCCAGTCAGGGGTTATGATGGATAGTAGCTTTCTTGTTTGTTTTTTTATTCATTAAGTTATGTTAATGAACATAACTTAATGCACAGATAAATGGGTTAAGCTCAACAAAGGGGCTGAAATATGTTCTGGCAAGCTTCTTTTCTTTCATACCCTAATTTCTCCAACAAAAAGGACATTGGCAACTGATAGAAAATGACTTATGCAATACATTAAGTATCCAAGAAATGATTTACTGGATCCCTTTTTATATGAAAAGGAAAAGTCACGATTAAAGATTATTTTAAAACACAAATTATAGCACTTACATATGGAGGTAAACTGCAGGCTGAATACAACTAATGTATATTTGATGAGTTCTTCCATTAAATGACCTCACTCTGTGTAATGAGTGTATAAATTAAGAGTGAAATTTAATGCAAATATCAGTTTCATCTGCCGTTTGAAAGAAATCATGTTTATTCACATGACTGGAAACCAACTCCTTTCAAGCTATGGAAATAGCCACAGTATTCAAATGCAACTGCAATCTGTGTCATCTCACACACACGTCTGCTGTTCCTAAATTGCTGTGGACTTTATCAGCTGTAAAACAGGCTGGAAAAAATAAATGGAAAGCTACATTAACTTGGGTTTGCAGGGTGAGCTTGCTTCATTTCTAATTTCTCCACCAAGACTTTTCTGTCCGTCGGACCAGTATTTTATAGATTACCGGGGGAAGTTGGAATCCATTATGCAACCGTCCTCGGTTCCAACCCTTGGGTTCTCCCTCTCCGTCTTCGTATTCAGCTGCAAGCCATCTGACCAAAGGAGTGTTGGCTGCTCCCCAGAGAGGATTTTGCCTGACAAAGAATCACGAAGTGTGTCCAAAAACACAGCAATACAAAACAGTATATGCCATCACTGAATGCAACATAATTTTTAAGTTTTCCTACAAAAGGTCATCAAGAGTTTAAAATACTAGCTAATTACGAGGTTTGCCAAATATTTTGAATATCTTTGTCAATGACTGCTACAATATTGATTGAGGGTGTTGTAACTTTATGAACATGTTTATTTTGTTATGAACATAAGACGGGGTTCTTCTTCCTTGGAAAAACCATATACTACACAATGACTGGAGTGGGGTTAGTAAATATAACAAAGGCGACGCCACAGTCTTCATTAAAAGAGTGCTCTAACTGCGCTAAAATAACACGGTGGACAGTTTACAAAAATAGGACCAAAATCAATGTAGCAGAACGAGAGTTATTGTCTTCCTTATTCTTTCTTGTCAAAACCTGATGCCTACATCACCCAAAATGCAACCTGGCCTCTGACAGTTTGGTCTAAGATTTGGGTGTGTTATGCTAGTAGCGGCTAGCCTCGAGCCGTTAGCCTCTAAAACACAAGCTACAGAGGTTGGGTAAGCTCACTTCTTTGAACTTCACACCCAAAGGTTTTGTGTTTTTGCCCCAACCAACTCAAGTGATATCATTAATCAGATCTGGCTCAGCTCCCTCTGTGGAGCCACAAAGGGCTTTATATAACTTTTTCATATATGCAGTACTACTCCATATCGCCTGTAAACAGACTTTGATTTGTTAAGTCAGCGTAGTTAATTATAATTTATTGTTATTATGAAGACAGTAAATTGGGCCAGTGCTTATATTGGGAGAAGGGCTCCAAAGAAATGGCACTTAGCTACTACTACTTACAAAGTTATCAAGTCTCAAGATTTTTTACTGCACAGGAATCATCAGGATGATGGTGGATGTACAAAGCACAAGACTTAACCAGGGTTCACATCTTGAGTCCTATGTGTTGTGTTAGTTTAGGCAACAAAATAATTTTGGTTAAGATTAGGAGGGAGGGTGATTTTGGTTTAATTTCAATAAAGTAAACATGATAATGATCTTTCCCTAACCTTAACGTGTAGTTGCTAAGAGTAGATATTATAGGAAAACAAACAAGATATATTGTCAGTCAAAGTAAGCAAAAAAACATTTGCATGCCAGATACGTTAATTAACAATGTTTCCTCATCGTGGTGATTAAGAACATAATCCGGGGGGCATTGTGTTTCCTCCATAGTAAATCTGTAACATACAGTGGGTACAGAAAGTATTCAGACCCCTTTACATTTTTCACTCTTTGTTTTATTGCAGCCATTTGCTAAAATCGAAAAAGTTCATTTTATTTCTCATGAATGTACACTCAGCACCCCATCAGAAATGTAGAAATGTTTGTAAATTTATTAAAAAAGAAAAACTGAAACATCACATGGTCATAAGTATTCAGACCCTTTGCTCAGTATTGAGTAGAAGCACCCTTTTGAGCTCGTACAGCCATGAGTCTTCTTGGGAATGATG